>KB308677.1:142732-165508 GCA_000328365.1 Capitella teleta | reverse complement strand
ACAGAGATCAAAAGCTGTTTGATGTGGAGTCGCACGCCTCCAGAAGCCGCATAAGGGAATTACATCATCAGAGCACAGATTGCATCAGAGAGTAAAACATTTATATCATATGTGCAGTGCGCATGCATGCATATTGCACCAGTTGACCTGGATGCAACAAGATGACCCAGACATTCCAGGTACCAGTTGTGTTTGAGTATTATTTCAACGGTGCTCGAAACAGCGAAACTTCACTTGCAATAAAAATGTGCTTCAAAATACAGTTCATAGCTGAAGTATGCATCAAACTCTGAAGAAGTGAGAAGAAAATTTACAAGCGATATCTATGTAAGACCATACGGACTAAGAAATTCGTTCATTACTTTGTGTTTTATCTTGAAGTCTCAATGATAAGGCGCAAACATGATTTCTTCACTACGCAAGGTTTGCTCCGAAATGAACGTCGCACATCAAGCAAATGGCTGAGCACCGATGCACCTGGAATTTAGGCGTAAATTTATCGAGTTCACCAGGAACTACGGGATGAAATCTTTTTTGAATAGTGCTGCAAGCTGCAACGGAGCCCTCGCATTTCCAAAGCATTGCGTGCATCTTTCCATCCGTCCCTGCATGTGACATCAGGATGTCGATCTACTAAATTAAGCCCAGCAAAACTAACGTAGTGCTCGTGCATCAATTGAAATAGGTTTTCAATAATACTTTGAAACCGAAGCAACTTATTTGTTCTGAAGTCTCTTTAAGAGGTGGATGTTAGGATTATATTTATGGTCCAGCCCCGTTCAAAGGTCCCTTTGGGTTCGTCCTCATCCAGCCCATGACCCAATAATATTATGAGATACCGACCCCTGTTTTACTATAATATAAACTATGATAAAACCTTGACAACATGGGCGAGTTGTACTCCGTACGTGGGTAAATTTCTTGTTTTTAGGCAATATCGCTGGAGTTGCACTATACCCCGAAAACACGTCATACTATTCTACACACTCTTAACGCATCACCCATCTAACACCATGGTCAAAGGAAATGTGTTAACAAGCCGTTGATGACAGGTGCTGCTCTCGTATGACATGAACACCAGAGGACATGCATGCTGAGCATCAATCCCACCCTGCTGACTCATCAGTCTCCCTTCTCTCTCCCCTCCCCCGAAACCGTCTGGGAAGAATTATGGACTTGCCATTCAACAACAGCAGATAATTAATTTACTCACCGACAAATTAATTAAGGGATGCAAGCGGGTTATCAATTACGATGGGTATCATGATCATGCAACTCAACCATCGTATACATCCGTCTTATATCAAATCTTTGGTCTATGTACCCATTTTTGTCTTCTTATATTCTTGGGAGGCAGGTGGGAGGTGGAACTTAAGAGGGTGGATGTAAGAAATTTAAGAAACCGTCTCAGGTGAAAGAAGAATAGTTAGAAAAACTACAAAGGATCCCAAAAAGATGAGTGCTCTGACACTCTCTTCACGATCGGAAGTCTCAAATCTCTCAATTGGTAATGGCTAATTCAAGGTTTTTTTGTGTGTGTGCGGATTCTGCAAAAAAAGAAAAAAGAAAAAAAGGATATAGCTTTTGATTTGCTAATAATTTTAACCTTATTTTTGTTGTCTATATGGTGAATTTCAGTTCTTGATAAGTAAAGATTCAATGAGGTTTTATAACGTAATAATAGGGTTACATGCCACATTTCTCACCATTCGCATAACAATTAATGCAATGACAAATTTCCGAATTATCTCCGGATGAGGATGTACTTGATAGGAATCAGTGCTGATTTCTGGGAGAACTGATAGGTTTAATGAATATTATTATAAAGTTAATAAACCAGTGGATAAGTGCTTCAGTATGCTTTATCTTTGTCGTGCAACGGTCGTTAAGGAACAATCCATTCTGTTTACTTGTAAATTTATTATGATTGTAAAAATCGTACTTCTACGAGTCTAATCTCTGTTTGGGGCTATAATGGCGTTCGTGGGCTCCACGAGACGGCGGGGATTTCGTTTGCCTGGCTTCTGAGCTCTCGAAATTGCAACAGAAGATCGAGACGGTGTTGTGCGCTCAAAGTGTCTCGGCATCACTATTCTCAAAGCAGGAAACGATTTTTTGAGGCCTCGACAAATTATCATAACAGATATATGAACACTATTTGAGCGAGAATTCAATTTCGTTTTTCGAAATTTATACGCTCTTGAAATTTTGCCAATTCAGGGTTTGAATCTTTGTCAGCAAAGTGCATTTAAAAATTTAAATTGTTTAAAATAAAACTAACGTCCTAAAAGCACTAAACTATTATATGAGTCTGAGAACGCAATACCCATGCGTAAAAGCTACTCTTGTGAGGTGACACTACAATGACGACGGGAAATTAAGGCAACATGGAATTATCCGTTCAGCGAGTTCTGATTGGTGAGAAACGAATAATCATTTCGTTGGCGCCAGAAAAATTGAAATCAATCTTGATCTGATTTCGATTGATTTACTTGATGTGGATGGGTGAGAGATCTCTGTTTGTGGATGGGTGAGAGGTCTCTGTTTGTTTGTGGATGGATTAAAGACCTCTGTTTGTGGATGGGTGAGATACCTCCGTTTGTTTGGGATGCACCCTCTAATATCCGTTGCTATAGCTCAAAACAATCAGAGCTCATATTTAAATGTTTAACACTTTATCTGATATACATGTATACAACTTTCAACAGAAGACATGAGTCATATAATACATATGTAATTATGACAAACTATGACAAATATGTGTTTCAAAAACGCATGCTTCAAAATTCACCAAAATCAAATACATTTTTATTATTACTGTATCACACGATAATCCAAACTCCACACTTGATTATATAATTTATTTCCAGTTACGTGGCATGCGATTGAAATGAACCTGAAACGAACCAATTGACCCAACACCTTGCGCACACTGCAAGAGTCAGACGTTCTATGCGTGCTCTTATCTCAAGTATCAGAGACGGAAATCCCTCGTTTAAACTTAAACGGAGGTTTTTGCTTTCACCTATCTCCCAGATGCGATTACGCGTACGTGCACAGGGCATCTGCGCCTCATCAGATGTGTCCATTGTGGCGTTTCGTGTCCATCTCGATGTCCAAATGGGGTCATTTGTTTTTATGTACTGCTTCCTGTAAATAAATCGACGTTGACTATCGACTATTTCTTATAGTTATCCCAACCACAGATCTCTTCGATCTCCTAGTAGACTAATTACTTATCTCACGATGAGAAAACAACAAACGCTTGTTGTGCGTATATATTTCAGCAGTTTAGACGCAGCCGCGGTTATTATCTCTCCTTTCCTCATTACCAGGTGCTAATTCTCACCTATGGATCAGCAAATACTGATGTGGCCGGAATATCATAAGTTATATTCTTATCTCGGCGTCACAAAAACTATGTTGAATATTAACCATGAGTTATTATTGTCATTGTACAATCGTTACAATATTAAATTTGTATAATTGTAATATCATTATATTTGGAGGCGTGTCACATAATGCCAGAAAAGAAAGAAAATGCTGAGTCACGTTCTATTGTACGCCGCATATAGCCAGCAACACATATTCACCTTCAAGCACGGATATAGTTTTGTAAGAGTGGCTTTTCAAACCATAAAAAGAATATCCTTCTTCTTGCAGCGTTATCTGCTTAGGAAGGAGATGAAACTCAGGTGAAACTGTTGTACTGGGACGCCTTATCTTAAAACCGCAATAAAACAAATATCGCTATGTATTAGGGAAATAAGAGAACAAGAGAGAGCGAATTAATCCGAAATGGTGCATAAACCAAGCTATAATACTCAGTACAAGACATAATATGCGCCAATATATAATCTGATTCAATTATGAAGAGGTAGAATTTCTCGTAGTGCCACCCAGGGGCCATATGGGACACTAAAGGCGCAATTAAAGAACCAAATTCTTTCCGCCACGTGGGTCTGCATGCATGCCTGTGAGCGATTGTCAGAAATATTCTTTCAGTAGTACATTATGCAAGATTTTCCCTTAGAAATGGGGGCACATTTAACAAGAGAAATAATTCACCTTCTGGTTACAAAAGAGTACACGCGTGGGTGCAGTCAATATATATATATAGCAGCAGAACCGAAACAAGCCTTTTAGCTCCATGGAATACACACCAAGCTCAGATGAGTACATCTCCTTCCTAACTTATCCGCCCACAGCGGTGCATTACCCCCTCCTCTCCCAGCCAATGCTGTCAACGGGGCAATGAGACAACTCCAGGGGTCAAGAAAAACATCTACGTGAAAGTGGGCATCTTAAGCAAAAAAATACCTCAATTGTCTCTGCAATGAAATTGGCTTTGCTTTCGTTTTATCCCTCTTGATTACACCCCAGGGTCACCAGCAGAAGTCTCTCATGATTTCCTCGAAATGTTTTACATGCAATCGTTTCACCTTCTTGTAAAAGATACATTTTACCGCATGTCACATGCTGTAAAACGTTTACTGCATGTTTACACTCGCGCCGAGATGGCAACACGCTAGCGTAATCTTCGGCTGTCTGTGTACTGTGCACATTTGCTATTATAAGGTGGCTGTGCTATCTGAAGATGTGAGAATTGAGAACTGATGTCCAGAGATTCATACTTTTATATTTGCTTTTGAGCAACGAGACACAACAAAATATGTGCTGTCACAAATTCCTAAAGAAGCTTGATTCACATAAGTACTTTGCAATTACCTGTCCCCAGTACGGGGCTGTATATGCCACTTTTCGCCCTATTGCCTTTTAATCAGGCATCTTTAGCTCCGCCGACCGTCACACTGTGTAGAGTAAGTTAATGTGGACAAAATGTTGCTAAAGTCTGATGGATCAGCTTAGATAATCGCCAAATAATGAAATAATTCATGAAAATTGGTTTTATGAACAACCAAAAATTGCATTACGGTCGTATTATTATTTGCCGGAGTTCCCCATGTGCAGCCCTCCAGACGGATGTCCCAAGGCAATAATTATATTAAAAGCAGCAGGGAATTCGAAATACACTTGCAGATACGCGTACCAATGACCCTTGAATGCTCGGGTTAGATGTTTCTTTCGGGTGATCAGTCTTTCTTGATAATGTTTTCTTTGTAATGTTTCCACGGAAGACATGCCTTGAAACCCAGGTGATGGCAGACAAAAAAATCTGATTGTTCATCGATCGATCAATGGCGATGAATAATGATCATATACCCTCATGCTTGCATTTATCTTTGGTTTGATGCATTGTTCAATGACGATGCATTAGGCCAGAGTATCAAATGCAGGCTATTCATCACCTTGCCAATGGTGCGTGTGGGTATGAGGACACACATGCCCTTGGGATGCATGGGAAACTACTCACAAACAACTTATATATATATATCATTCAATCTGCTCAATTGGCCAGGAGGCCACACTGAATGATCAACAGAAGTATGTATATATTAACGTATACATACAGAATTGCTGATTGATTTATCGATTTTATTTGATACAGTCACCAGAACATATGTATGCCATAATGGCTGCCGGGTACAAAAGTATAAGTTTATACATATAAAGTGACAACTTCATAATAATTAAACTTATTGCACGAAAGATACAGAACACAAAAGCCAGATATAAACACGTCTCCAACCAAGGTAGTAGCAGTATTTATAATCAGTGGTCTGCATATACAATGATACAAATCCTTCCGATAAGGTCTTACACGTAACATTAAAGAATGGAAAGTAAGTATGACATACATTTTGCTTTGTACCACACTGCGTATGATAGCTACTTGATTGTGCATTCACCTCGACCGGTGGGTTCAGCTCATTTTAGCTTGGTCAATAATGTGCCTGACTGCACACAAGTCAAGCTTAGCGCAGCCCCGAAGGGCCAATGCTGCAGATTCATCTCCCAGGCTTCGGGAAAAGGACAATGAGAGACAAGACGATGAGACCGAAGAAGATGACGAAGAAAATCCGATCAAGAACCTGAGCCAGTTTTCGCCATTCCGCTTTGATGTCTTTTGATAACTTCTCCTTGCGGTGCGTTTCACAAGCGTTGCTCTCCATTCGATTCATCGCCATTCTGATATCGTTCAACTGCTGTTCTAACGAGCGAATTTCCTCGTTGCTGTTCTTGAAGTTGTTCCTGTAGTTGAGATCGCCGAATTGCAACTTCCCGTGTTCTTGGTGATTGGACGTCGGTGTTCCATCCGCGGATGTCATCGTATTTAACATTGACATTGATTCCGGATCTGTTGGTCCATTCCGGGATTTAGCTCCCCTGTTACATATGCAGGCGAAGAAGCCACTCACAGAGAGCTGATGGGTAAAACGAGGATTTTATGCAAGCGGATTGAACGGGCCACCTGATTGGTTACCTTGAGTAGGAATGAAGAGAGACATTTGGGAAGGCGACTTGTGTCTCCGCGCGAGATGTTGACCGCGAGAGATGATAGTACGATGGACAGCATGATGATCACCATATTGTAACAATAATAAACACCTGTGGAATGAGGTCAGTATGCACCCCCTGATGTTCTATGTAGAAAAACGTGCGCTTACCTAATGTGGGCACAGAGCTGGCGGTAGGAGGCGCTGTTTCGACTAAGATCAAAAGAAGCAGCATGAAACTTGAGAAGGTGCTCATAGCTGTGAAAAAAAGAAAATAATAATGAACAGAAAAGTAGTGCCTTCAATGGAGAGAAGAGTAAGAAATGCGAGGCGATGGCAATCACTCCGCTAAAAGCTCCCTCCCTGTGACTGGCCCCCATCTACAAGGTTTTGTTTTCCAAGGAGTATCAGGGCACTATATTTTACTCTGCGGATGTGCCGGTAATAAAGGGCGTGATGCGGCTTTCATGGATATGCTCCTACGCCGGATGTTCTTTTGTTCTCCGCAGTACAAATTAGCCCAGGTTATGAGTGTCTGTGACAGGCATGCTCCATCTTTTACGTCCTAATTAGCTTATTCTCAAGTTCTCTGCTTCGCCATATATATAGTTGAGAGGAAAATGTCACGTGATGTTGCATATTTTATATGAAAGAGCCCCACGTGACCAGTTGGCTGCTTTTGAAGAGAAACAGAATATATTTATTCATTGCGTATGAATGGAATTGGGATTAAAAATCCCATTACATCAACTTGGGAGAATTGGACCTCATAGAATTTAGTGGCACCACTGGTCCGTCTGGATCGAGATGTTCCAGCACTTCCAGTACGTGGCTTGCATTCAATGTACGCTGAAGTCGAGCAGAAGCGAAGAAGAGGAATAAAGAAACGAAACGAAAGAAAGAAGAAGAAAAAAAAAAAAAAAAAAAAAAAAAAAAAAATGCCAACATGCATCGTCGTGTTAGAAGTATTTAATGATATTACCTAAACCGGTTCGATCTGGGCGATCGGGTGGCAACCAGAACACGACGAGAGTGAGGAAGGCAAAGAAGATGCAAGGCAAGGTGAGGATGTACGACGAAAACACCACCTTCCTTGTCATGAAGATCTCGTAGGTGAGAACCACGAAGTTGGGCTCGTCCTCCTCCGAAGGCATGATGCGTCTTTTGGCCGTCACGTTGATGATCTCCCAAGAACACGATTCGTTGTAGTCAGAGTTGAAAGTTGAGAGGTCAATGCCTTGGTCTTGGTATCCCATATGGAGATTGACCTCTTTCGCCGTGTGTGTCCAAGATCCGAACCACATGTGGCACTTCTGCGAGTCAAATGGAAAGTTGGCGACATCGACGGAACAGGAGCTCTTGAAGATGGTGTGGGGGAACCAGGTCACGGTGCCGTCGAAGGTGATCACAGCCAGAGCGTCACGGGCATCTGGACGGATCTCGGCCCTACAGAAAACGAGGACCAGAACCAATAGTGAGCTGTGTGTACATTGCAAATACTACGCGACGAACGTATTTAGTTTCTTCTTCCTAACATATAATTATAATAACATATTTAATATGGAACACAATATGAAATAATGTATATGTACATATAACCCCCTCCAAAAAAGCTGTTTATGGTAATTGGCAGATGAGATCGCCGTGTTTATTTCCACAGATTACTGCAAATTGCGGTCAGAATTGGGTGCGGAGCGGTCTCTTCCTGGACGTCAAAAGACGTATTTACGCACTCGGGTTAAATGGGTTTGACCGAGAAAAAGATCAGCTCTGGGCGCTATGCTTTGCTGCAAAACCTCCGGCTTTGCTGCAAAACCTCTGCGAAGTTGCGGGAAAAAACCCCTCCTCCCGAAATATCAGCAACATTTTCCACACTCAAAGTGCAACGAAACATCCAAAAACTATGAGGCTATTTCCAAATTTTCAGAGTAAATCCACTCCATTTAATTGGCATGATGACCGACATATAGTATAGCTCAAATTACGAGAGTGTTAAGTGGGAGTGGTTATTAAAGTTATGAAACACGTGATACTCACGAGTTGTAGAGGGTGATATCCGGTATCCAGATCTGCTCAGGATGCAGCCGGATACTTTGGACCATGTCATACTTACTCGGATCCCACACTAAATACTCATCTCTCCATTGCTGAAATTGAAATAAAATAAAATTAAAGCTGACTACAAGAGGATTTCAATGATTTCTGTCTATGTCACCTTCTTAAGTTTCTTAATCATCCGAAAGGGCGAAGGAAAGGTGACACGCTAGCTCAGTAGATTTTGTCATGTAATTCATTATTGATCAAAAAGCCGAAATTCCCAGCCAAGTGACACATGGCTGTCACCATAAAGTGTCCATTTCCTTCACATGGTCACTCCCCCGCTGAGACTCTTTAACCTTCAAGGTCCTCAACAAAATCAATACTATGGCATTTAACATGTCCATTGGGTGCCCACAGCCACTAATGTCTCCCCTCTCCTCATTCCTCTGATATTTTCGTAGCCGATGCTAGTGATAACCCTGAATGCTTTAATCACGTCTGTCTCATCCGCAAAACGACTGCACCTCCATGCTCCTGCACCCCCCCCCCCTTTTCTAGGCTCTCTATTATTGCTGGCTTCCAGAAGGAGCGACGTCTCTTTCGTCTCCTGCGACGTCTTTTTCGTGACGTCTTTTTCGCGACCGTCGAGAGACTAGATGTTTTGAGGAAGGATTAGGAAACCGTAATCGCCGAGATTTCCATTTTCTCTTTGTTACTTTTTTTCTTTGTTTCTAAGAATTGCGAGTGAGGTTGAATCCTCTCGTGTGTTTTGAACACACCGACCACTTTAAAGGGCAATGCAGTGCAGAATGGCATCATTTCCAACTTCCTGGTCTGTGTCTATAAAGCCAGCTGGGATGAACTCGTTGCTTTCTTTAAACTCCCTCTTTCTCTCTCCCTGTAATATATACAGAGTGGGCCAAAGATAGTTGTGACATATGGACATTTCAAATTACTGAATAAATGAACACAAACCAAATGTCATCCACGGCATTAGATGACGTGGACACTCACGTATCTCGTCCACATGCTGAGAGTCAGAATCTTCTCCTTCTCGTTCAGGTCCATTTGAATCAAACCGAGGCCGAACATGACGTCAATCGGCGTGGACACGTTGAGAACTGGTCGACCTGACCTGCCGACCCTGTCGTAGTTGTCCAGGAGAATACTGAGCAACTCTTTCTCTGCGGACATCGTCCTGAAAGAGAAAGAGGTTTATGAACACTTGCTGTGATGCACTTCACCTCCGCTATTCTCTTGTATTCTTAAAGCGGATTCAATTTCGTCTTCCTTAAACTCAATTGACGGCTCATTTGAAGTTGAGATGGAATGTGATGAACTGAGCCGGGTCAGCGCCTCTGTAATATGGACTGTTTTTCCTTGTTTGAATCTGGGACACCATTTGTATGGTCTAAATTACTTGGCTTTATCGCGTTACAATTAATTCCCATATCAAGATGACATGGAATCCGGACGCCTTTTATCCCAATGGCAGTAATGATTTCCATTACGATCATTCAGGGAGATAATTACAATTATTCATGCGTCTTATGATGAGACCGAGAAAAAAAAATTTGGATCTCCCAGACGCTCAAAATAAATTGCTGGAATAATGAGGTCTGAATTCAGAGGTCATAGTTCACCATGTCACACGTATGATTGATAGGGGGACTATTGATGAGAGCATTTCAATGACGCCGTGTCCAAACAGATAGAAGAAAAACAAAAGAACCCACAACAGTAAAAAAAATAAAACCAACCCCCCCCCAAAAAAAAAAAAAACAAAAAAAAACAAGAAAAAAAACCAAAAAAACACCGAAGTATCCACACGCACCTAATACGTTGACAAAGGATAGAATGTTTAATGGAGTGCCTGGAATTGTTATATATATTCGTTTGACGAGAGAAAGTGGGGATGCGACGCAAAGGTTTAGCGGTAACACAAAGGAAGCTGCCAACTCCATGCATAATGAACGAGTTCCACACCTCTACAGATCTTGTCACGGCGCTTAATTATGCCAAGCTGAAATGTCGCATGCAAATTATTCACGCTGATTTCAGTAACTCAATAGCCACCAATGATGTCCAAGTCATCGAAGCGTGATGTTGATGTCAGCTATGGTGGCTATAGCCATCATTAAATTAACCATTTTAAAGCTCCTTCCTCTAGCATGAATAATGCAAATAAAACTTGACTCTTTTTACATACAACAAGCTCCTAAAAATTTGTAATTATGGTATAACCACAAGTCCACAACATCTCACCTCCCTCCCCCTAAAAGAGATACTAAAGGTAGTAAGTAAATAGTAGTAAAATGTAGCTAGTCAAAGGTACTACGACAGGGCATGACGTTGTATTGTTCTCTGTGTGAGAGTTTATGAATATTTCTGTTGTCATTGTAACAGTAATATTTAATTCTTTATCTACTAAAATAAAAGAAGGCAGATTGTTTGTACTGTGATCCCATTCATGCAACAGATATATTCAAAGGCTCATCTGAGGGAGGTAAAAAATCGTTTCGTGCCTACACTCCACTTTCCTCCCTCGTATTTTTTTCATTACAATCATGTATTATTTTCTCTTTGTTTCCATAAATTTATGAGCGCAGGATAAAGAAGTCATGCAATCAAAACCAGGGGCCGATTCCCATAAGAAACCTTAATTTACTTTCACTGCTGAGCCAAACACTCTATACAGAGTGGGCCAAAAGAAATCCATCTACTCTATGTTAAAAAGAAAACTATAAAATTGGTTAAAATGCATCAATTATTCCAAAAATAACTCCCTGGTTTGAATTGACTATGTTATTCTGCGCCCATTTATGCAAAGAAATCAAATAAAAAGTCAATTTTGAATGAGGCAGGAACATTTAAATGCGAGTAGTGTGTGATTGCGAAGAGACCTAAATCAGATGAGCCCACGAACGAGCCTTAAATAATATAATCAATTGTATTGCGCTTCAATGCAAAATCTGTGCTTTGTTTTGATTTTAAGAGATAATTATTATTGCTATACTGTCACAACAATAGCACTCTCAAACATAACAATAGTACGAGAGCGTTGCGTTAATTATGCGTTCAATGAAGCCAACAGCGGAAATATCGAATGATGAAATTGGAATAGAAATGATAGGAATAGCAGCATGACATATTAGACTAACCACACCAAGTTTTTATTTCTGTTATCTTTGTGTGATTTTTACACTGCGATCTGTTTTGTAAAACTTTCTCAGAAATGTGTATTACCATTGGAAAGCAATGAGATCGTTATCATGGAGTAGATAATTTTGACCCACTTTATATACCGGTATCTTTCCGCAGTTCATATTAGTTATCCTACTGGCAGAAAGCTCTTTTTTTTTTTTTATGGGTTAAGCATGCATGCTTAACTGCATGACTGCAGTGCTGAGGTATAGGTCGCTTTTTTTTCTCTTCCTGTCTGGTTTCATTCTGGAATCGGCCTCATGCAGTTATTGTGGGAAAATCGATCAATTTTAGGACATTCAAGGATTAACAAAAATTCAAAAAAATAACGCCAATTTTGCGAAATATAATTAACCCTAATTAATCATCCCAGCGCAAAATAATAATCACCTGGCAAATATTTTTATTGTATAAAAGAGGCACGAACAGCGCATATTCAGTGGTTCTAATTCTCCCGCCAAATCGGGCTTGTTCAAATAATTATTTGCCGCAAGGCGACCAGCGACAAAAAAGATTGCTATTGAAAAGGATCAGAATTGAACGCGATCGGAATCAACGCTCATAAAATACCAGGAAGTACGCTGCACAACCCGCCGCGTCATCACTCACTGAAGGCATCCGGACTATATCCGGCTCACAAAGAGATTTGGGTCATTTTTATCCCCCTATTGCTGAAAGGGGAGCACGCCATGCTTCAACGAAACGCACAATGTTTACAGACACGACTTCTCAAGTTGTCGTGGCATTTTTGTTGACATCATCATTTGTTAATGTCAATTAACCGAGATCTTATAGGCACAAAAACCCAACAAATTCAGTAAGTTACACGTCCCTAGCGGGGCCTTAATCACGATCACAGTGAATGTGTTGTGTTGCCTCTTCCATCCAACGAGAGTCAAAGAACGTTTTGTAAGCCAAAGAGAGAATTGATGGCCTGCTTTTATTGCGCTGAATTTCATTGTAGGATACCGGACAATGGATTCATTTGACGGGGTAACATTGCAAATCGTATTGTTACCGACTGTGAACACACTTGTAACGGGTTCGAGATTTCCAAAGCATTGAGTAGCAGATTGGCACTGAAAATAGAGCATGGTCACGTACTGACAATTCCCCGAAGTATCAGAGGATTTTGGAGTAGTAATTAATAATAATGGACTTAGCCATCTACTGCCTCTCTCACGCGTCGCTCATAAATTCATAATACGTGGGATAATGACCCACAATCATCTTTGCTCTCTGACCAAGGATCTCTTACTGCTAGAACCAAGCAGCGATTTCGGCCAAATTGACTTTGCTGAATTATTCACGTGATTTTTGCGGAGCACGATATCCTGGTGAAAGTGGATATCAAAACACCATGGGGGGAATCATCACGATTGATGAATCCATCTAGCTACTGATGGGTTGAGTGCGGCTCCGGTGGTTCAAGGTAGTGCATCTGAGTGGGTGTTATAGAACCATTGTGTATATATCCAAGTGGTTTATATATATTATAGCCAAAGCATTCTGGATGGATGTTCTTCAGATTCCTTGTACGTGTATTCTAATTGTCTAAAGTTCTCGCACCAAAGCAGTGCGACGCACGTGTGCTTGTTTCATGCGCTGCATGCAAATGACACTGCTCTGCCCAGGGGAACAGAACAATACTTTCTGCTCTTTTCAGAGTGACAGGTGCAAATAGGGCGCTGAGGACCGGCCTGTTGGGGCTCAGCTTATGGCCCTCTTCCTATGCGACGGTCTGACCCGTCAAACACGGCTAATTACAGTGCAACCATAAAATATGCAAATATTCATTATCTAAACCTTGATTATTGGCTCCTGAATTGCATCATAGTTCAATCAAAGGGCAAATCTACGAGAGGACAATGACCCCTAAGACCAATCCCACGCGTGGCCGTGACAATACCACGCCACGCTGCTCCTTACCACAAGTTATGAGCATTTTGCGAATGCATGGAAGCCTTTTCTCGGGAAGCACTGAGCAGCTGTGCCGTGTGGTCTTGTCAACTGTGAAGTTCGCTATATCTTATGTCAGCTCCTGCATGCACTGCCCTCGGACGTTTCACGATGTATGGAGCCATTGCGCAGAACGGTAGGTATACGTATTATGCATGCACTTGAGATTGCACGTGGGCTGCATTCGGGAGCACAGCTCGCACGTCACATCAGCGTGGCTTTGCGGATGCAGTACCACAGCGCTCACACCACAGCTAACGATTGATCATGGAGAGCGGTTTAATTATTAGTAGTTACAGACATGAGGCATGCTGGATTTTTTTACCTTTCCACCCAACCCATTCGGATGATAATGACACAAGAACAGAAGGCCCGGCACCGGTTTTCCCCCTACTCTTATCGATAAATCCCAAGGGTTCTTTATCCTGCATACCACCATAGACAGTAGTACACAGCGTCCACCTTGCTACGCAGTTGCATGGGCAGCACTGCAGTCACCGAATAATTACAATTATAACGAATTACAATATTATAATTCACAATCATAACTCATGGTATCGCAGTCAGCCGGTGAAACCGACTGAACTACTCGGTGCCTCCCCCAAGTTTGGGAAACGGGGGAATTTCACTCCTGGACGAACACGTTTAATCTGTTCATTCAACGCTCGATGATAATTTTTCGGATGAGAATATACAAAACGACAGGAAGGGTATGCCTTAGACGAAACGACAAGAAGGGTATGCCTTAGACGAAACGACATGAAGGGTATGCCTTAGACGAAACGACAGGAAGGGTATGCCTTAGACGAAACGACATGAAGGGTATGCCTTAGACGAAACGACAGAAAGGGTATTCCTTAGACGATCTTCACAATAAATTCGAATTATGCGACGTGCAGCCCTAAGTGAAATTGTCTCAATCTATGCCTATGTAATACACGCGGGTGCATTCCAGAATATCCACCAAGACTACTAAGCCCTTTATTTAGGGTTGCTATGACAACAGGCGCCATTGGTTTGATGAAAATGTGATCCTAACATGGTGAGACGAAAGGGTCAGGTGTCAACAAGTCAGTTTTTACTTTGGCATTTATATGGTACACTGTTCCTGATAAGTATACAGTTCGATAAGGTGTTTTGCTTGAAAAACCTTTGCTGTGGTTTCTGAAGGCAGGCATTTACATGTACATTCTGAAATCGGGGCTTTCGGAAAGTATCATTTTTTTTTTCTATTGGCTTAAAAACGGTTCATACGGTTCATACTTACAGTCCTCGTTGAATATCCCGGTGAGCCACAAAACGAGGTCAATGACATTATTATGACCATCAACCGAGTTTTGTAGCTTGTGACCATTTCGTTAAACCATATAATTATGTTATAATTGAATGACATGAAATATCGGTATATGAGCGAAGACTATTCGAGGGAAGGGTCACGAGAGGTCAATATAATTATAACAGATTGCGAGAAAAAGAGCTCCATATATAATTGATATGGCATTGTATTATGATGCAATATTTGGAATGATGCATCAAGATACAAATCAATGAACCTGTGGTAGATTTGGAGAACATTGCGATGGTTCAGATACATTCATGAGAGTTATCACCGGGCTACGAGCACTATGCAAACCCTCGGCGAGGAGCTCTCAGTGCAGTGCCAATGTCACATACATAGTGTCCATTGCGACCAATAAGCGAGGCTTAGCTGTCCATTAGTCCATTATATTGATGCCACTAAAAGAAAGAGTAAATCTCGTCTTTACGCTTCCTCTATGTAAATTTTATGACGCGTGTCACTTTCCGGATGGCACTCCTACTATTCGGCGAAATGGACTGCAGCGAAGAGTCAGAGGGCAAATTAGTTAAACGAAGTCAATGCAGCAGGAAGCGCTGAATCGGGCAGCCAAGGTCATCCGCCCGCACACACCTCTCTCGCCCTCAATCTCTGCTCCACGGACGACGGATTGCGACAGGTAACTGAAAATGACACGAGCACATCCCCTCCCGCTCTCCCTTCCTTCTCTGTTTGCTTCAGCCATTCACAAAATTCTCACAGCGTCTCTGGTCCCAGAAGATACATAGTTAACAACACTGATGCTATTTGTGCGGCTTCGGCTGCAATGCTGAGTGGGCTCTTAAGTGCGGTTAACCTTGAGTCCATTTCGAATCAGGCAATTACATGGCTTCTGATTGAACTTAAGATTATTACGTGGAGTTGGTGTAATATTATTTGTAAACTGACTACAGCCACCCCCTTCCCTAATAATAAGTCCAGCAACCTTTAGATTGTGACCTGCATTATTTTTTAGCTGCATACATATATGCTTGCCTTTGACCACCCAAAAGCGAATTAAAATAACAATAATAAATGCTCATGTCAGAACTTGTTGAACGTCGATCGCACATTGCACCCATGTTTAGCTGCTTGCTTCTCTTTCAACAAATATGGTGGAGTACAATTGCAAAGTGGAAACCATTCAATTAATGATATACGATTATTGACAGGTAAATATGCTATCAAGTCATGAGCTTCATATTGCTGTCACCAACTCAGCCTCTGTGCTGGAAATCCCCACGTGAAGCTTGCTTGGAGCGATTCCAAGAAAGTGCGATGAATTATCAAATTGTGGTATGGATATATATATCTATTGCTTTGATTCATTGGTATTTTATTGTCGCTATAATTGTAAATTAAAGGAGTTTTAGTATTTTCACTCATGATTGCAGAAATGGAGCAAAATATACTGCTGGCTGAAACTAGGGAGCCAAGGAAGCAGAGCTGTGCCAATTATCGGACATTCCGCCAACATTGAAGGCCATTGTGCGATTTGAGCGTCATATTTAAAGCACTTTTCATGTGTCTATCCATTGAAAGCCATCGCCGTGGTCTTTGCGGGAGCATTTGTTCTATGTACTATTGACAATATTTCCGAGGATGCAAGATTAGGCCTTTTAAATATAGAACTTGATTATACTTCGTGTAACATCAGAACTTTCTATTTTCAGCAGCGTCAGTTTTCACCTCTTTGCAAACTCAAAGAACGCCCCAGGATCGTTTATGTGGAAATCTTATACTGAGGTGACCGTCGCGTATCTAAATCTGTTTTGCGTGACGTGTTTCTACGTGTATTGGACATAGATATGGATATTAGCTTGTATATAAGCAAGATGAGACATCGGCCTACCTTCCCATTGTGAAAAATTGTCATATAATGCGTGTCCCCAAGGTCAGCAACCGCTGTTTCGCACGAATTATATAACACACGTCTATGCTCTACGACATAAAATTCATGCTATAATGTGAGTACAAATGCAGAAGAGATAAAACCGACCCCAAATTTACCAAAATATTATTAATTTAATTTGTGCAAAATTTGAGTGCTGTTTGTTCGCACAAACCGGAGTTGCGATAATCGAGTGGGCGATTGATAGGGTTAATTGCCATAGCAATGTCAAAAAAAAAAAAAAAAGAAGAAAAAAAAAAAAAAAAGAAGAAAAAAAATCAGCTTTTCTTCGTCCCTCGATCACCTCATTGAATTAGAGAAAAAAAAAAGCTTTATTAAAGGCGAATTTAATATGAAGTCAGTTGCCAATTTTTATTTATGCTCCCTGCGAAAGTAGAATCATACACTCTTAGTCGCATAGATCGGGTGCACTGGCCACTTTTAAGTTTCGCCCGAAGAGCTGATGAGACCGAACCGTACCCGAGCATCGCTTGCTCGAATACGGGCGGATTTATATTATCGACGAGGAGTTCAGACGGGTCTGCGCAAATAGGTTTGCAATGAAGGGGCAATTTACGTATTGTCATTACTGACTTACTGTGTCCCAGTAGACATCTACACAGCTGTGAGTCTGGCAGGGATTATAGACCGTGTTTATGATCATATAATTATATGAGGTATTTATTGAATCTACGTATAAACTTTCTATGCTGTGTGGATAATATTCACTTTGAAGTTGATTGTGTTAATTGTTTTATTCCGAGATTGCTAGATGACAAACAATTTGATGCTTTTTCTTTGCTCTTTCAATGTTGTAAACGGTCAATATAGTTTCAGGAGTTATTGTCAATCGTTTGAGTCACATACTACTAAACATTTACCGGTATATTATGCGCCGGCAGCAGAGGGCATATGACACAGAGCTGATTACATGCACAAGTAAGTTGAGAAAGTAATTGAGACCACAAGCAGTTGAAGCCGCTCAATATGGGACACCATGGCACCCCCTCTCCTCCCCAAAGATATAGTCTAGAATACATGAAAACAGACAATTTTAATGTTCACAAGACACAAATAATGCCCGTGTAGAACCAACCGTACATCTTGAAGACATGAATATACAGGAAACCACGATCCATTGAATCACGAAAAGACATTCATCTCAGTTTCCATGTCGTGAAATATATGACAAAAGGAAGATGAAACGAAAAGCACTGATGATGAAACAATGGTTGAGATGAACACCGCGTGACGAGGGGCGATATTTCGCAGTCAATGAGCAGCTTCATTACGCCTTCTAAGTCACAGGCAGACAGTTCTGCCGCAACAGGCCGCTGCTTTGATGAATAGGTGCCACCGCAAATAGCAACAGAAACTGGTTACATGAGGAGATGGAAATGCTGCCCCGGGTAATCAGCGATATTCGCATTGTTTTATTAATTGGACTCACGGATACTGTGTAACTTCCGAAAGAGATGTTCGACGTGCTTGCTTTTGGGTCACGACCATTACATTTATGCCTGATTTATGCATAGGATCATCAGTAGTTATAAGACAATATATTTAAGTCCGTTGCCAATTTTACAAGCCATTCGCGAACTCTGCTATCACGCATTCACGCTGTGTATCAACATTATTTTGGGAGTTAGCCACTCTTTGATTGTCACCCGTCCAATTAAGTACAAGTGCAACAGCCTGCATTTTGTCCATAATAGTGCAATGCGTCTTTTGCGATGTGTCGATGTTGATGACCGTAGGCCCCATCTAGTGTGGTTTTGTAGTTGTGTGCTCTCAAATAACAGCAAGCAGTGATCATTGCGGTAAATAAGTTGAGATTTAGTGTTGTCCCAATTTTAGGGTTTCGCTGCCATAATTACGTAACAATATTCCGATGTTCAGTCATTTTAATTGACAGGTATAAGTCTAAAAGATACACGTCAATTTGATAGATAGGGTGGATTATAGCGGATTATTCATGACTTGTTAGTGGCATAAATTACGCGAAGACGAAAGAAACCAAGCGCAAACCCCAAGGATTATCGATCTTAATTAATATCTTCACGCCAGTGACTGCTATTAATTGCACTGCAAATTTGCAATGTCCACTATTCGTCAATTTTTCCCCCTCAACCATGACAAATGTGTGCATGCTTAATGCAAAGTACAAACAGGTCATTCAGCTATGCTACTTCAAAGACACTTTGCTCACATCGTTCTGCGGCCACTTGACGTGTGTCGATGTCATTGAGTTCTTTGATGATTCGTAGACAGGGGTCTGGGAAGTGGAATACATGATGAAAACCGTGTGCTTAAATCATACACCTGGTTTATTCCGCCTCTGTGCGTTGATTCCATCTCACGCGCAGTCAGTATACATGTCGTCGTTTGAAATAATTAAATTCTGAAGTAATAAATATGGACACGTGCTCTTTGTTTTTTGGTGGAATAATGCTTCAAATATTATGAGTAAGAGTCTAATTCTAACGCTGAAAGTTATACGAAGGTTTAAGAAAAGAAGTTATCTGTGTGTCCTTGTGTGACACCTTTCCGCCTCCATAAACTCAAAATACAGCCTCATATACAAGCGCAACACAAAACTTCTGAGTACATCTTACTTGAGATGAGCCTCATCCGAAGACTGCTTCTGCGTCGTCTGCCTGTCGTGCATACTTGGGTCATGACGCAGATGGCGATGTGGAACCGACGTCGTCGTCGGGGTGACTTCTCTCATGGTGATGACATCACAAGCACTGGAAAGCAGGACGACGAGGACAAAGCACAACGAGGGGTAATCCATCAGTACGTCGTCCTCGGTCGATGAACCCACAACCTGTGGCGCAGAAACGCAAAGGCGTCTGACGTATAAACCGTTGCTGCCGCTGGCCGCTCACACGCGTTGGCTCACAGCGAGTAAGCGTCTCTCTCGATTGGCTACTACGACTCCCAGGGTGGCTATCTTTCGCACATAAAGTAAACCACTTACTCAGAGCTAGAGGATTGATCTCGACTTACGTGAATAAGTTTTTGCACAAATCACGTACAGATTGTGTTTGCAGCTTAGCATTTTATATTTTTTTGGTTCAAACCGGTTAATTGCACGGATATTTAATATCGACTCTGAGTAGTCCTTTCTGTGGTGACATTTACGTTTCATCAATCCAATCTCTGACTGTTCTGACAGTATCATGACATTCGTATAACACCTTCAAGATGACCATGCATCTCCTCCTCCGCCATTAGCCGTCCCGTCCCAGTTGTGCACTCGCTTGAACATCCCACTCATATGTATAGCATGCTAGTAAGCAGAATGTCCGCGCTAATAATATCCATGTATATCCTACGCACAACACACTAGCACCACCGATAGCCTTTATCAAATGTTATTGTCCATCAATTCCATGATAATGACTCGCACGGTCGATTTGCATGCGATGTCGTTGCATAGAAATCACATCTCTCCTAATAAATTGTACTTATAGGGTCGCTCATCCTGGATATGGGGCGATACTTTAGGTGCTGCCAACCTCATTAGCTCTACCATATCCTGGCTTCTTACCGACTGCATGAAGCATCATCCAGGCCCTGTTCTTCAGACTACGGGAATCGATGCTAATCAAATTTCCATGCGACCTCCTTCCCCTTCATCTGAAGCAGATGTAAGATAAGATATAAGATGAAATGAGTTATGAAACAAAGCTGTTGAAATGGGTAGTGCACGTACGAGCATAATTGTGGGTTGCTGTCAGTTATTTCAGGGGCACCGAATAGCTCAGTGGGTAATTCGTTATAATTGTAATTCTTCAGTGACTGCAGAGCAGCCCAACTGCGTAACAAGGCCGGGTGCTGTGTACTACTGTCTATGGTGATATGCAGGATAAAGAACCCTTGTAATTTATCGATAACAGTATGGGGAAACCCCGATCCCAGGCCTTCTGTTCTGGCGCCCGTATCACCCGATTGCTTTGGGTGGAACCGTAAAACCCCATCACGCATCACGCTGTCGGTTATTTCTGGATTCAGTTTAACTGTTAAGATCCACGTGAACATGATGGGTCCAATCTAATGAATCATGTAACAAGTTCTGCAATCAACATTTTTATGCATTTACCTTTAAGGTCACTTACCCGATAACCCCTTTCTGATATGATGGATTATTTAGCAATTGATTATAGCCTGCTATACAAACATGCATTCAATCTAAACCTTTCACTGGTTCCCTGGTCATATATATAATGACATAGGTACACACCTATGACAGGTGGTATCTCATTGGCTGCTATTTATACATGTAGTAACATTTAGTCAACTGGTCGTATTCAGTAAATACTGTGAATTCATTTTCACTGGCCTCGCCTTGTGAGCCATCTTGGGAATTCCGAGTGGCGTCATGTGAAATCGAGTGAAATGGATGTACCAAAATAGAGGTGAGTTTTCATCGGTGTGTGCCGGTGCTTCTTTTCAGTAGCGCCGGAGACAAGTGAATCTAGATCTTTCCCAAGTCCCTGTCCTTTTTATCATGCACATCATTCTTAACCGTGAGCCCAGATTCTTATTTACATTGACATAAGCAAGATTGGAAAAACAGTCGCTCCCTTGCGAATTATTATAAATTTTATTGTGTACATTCTGATTTGATTTAACGGGACTATTCATCAGACATGACTTTAAATCCTTTTGCGGTTTAAAAAGCACACATTATAAAGCACATTTCCAGCTTGAAATGTTTTGGAAACAAAGGCAAAAATGCACATGACATGGTATATAAATAAATAGTATGATTAAATTTGGTTTATACAATCTTATTTTATGAACTCTGTATGCCTTCAATCTTGAACGTTGATATCTATAATAATTCTAAGATCTATGTTATTATTTCATCAAAGCGACCGGTGTCATATCTTCATATCTTCGATCTTTTCTTGGAATTGCATTGAATTTTCTTAGATAATCTTTTCCCTAGCCGGACGCAATGATTGCAAAGCATGACTTAGAAGGTATGATTGGGTTTTGAGGCTCCACCAAACCCATTCGAGTGATATGGGTGCCAGAATAGAAGCCCGGGGTTTTCTCTTATGCTTATTGATAAATCTCAAGGGTTCTTTATCCTGCATACCACCATCGAGTGTAGTACACAGCACCCGACCTTGTTATGCCGTTGGGCGGCACTGTAGGGTAACCGGAGAATTGTAATTGTAACGAATTACAATTATAGTTCATTATAACGACCGTGGCCTGATCGAGTCTCGAACCCGGGACATCGACCTCCGCTGTCGGCATAGGATTGCAGTCAGCAACTCAAACCGACTGAGCAACTTGGAACAACTCAATAATTTCAAAGAGTGAGAGGAAGACAAACACTAGTTTGCAAATTAAATCAAATTATTGATTGCAAACGAACAATCCATATGACATGCACAACTCTCTGATCTTTAAAGACTCTATATGAAAGAAGTGCATATCAATGCTGGTACAAATTAATTGTCTTTGTGTAATTAATTGTCTTTGTGTAGGCATAATTAATGGAGTCTGCCTGTCGCCGATGTCTGCTTCAAATAAGTCCATTGCATGAGATGAGATGTAGTTGAGGAAGCAATGCGTCTTTGTTATCGTCAGGATATCAGGTGTGTACGCCCCTTGGAAGGGTAAACGAGGTTGCCCCCAATTAAGTTCCAGAACCGACTAATAGAAGTGCGGTTCGGTCGTTTGCATTCACTTATCGCTCTGTGTCAGGGTAAACAGTGCAATATGTCGATAATAATGTTATTTAAACACATATATATCAATTTAATAATGGAGCCTAAACTTACTGCCCCTGACCGTGCCCTCTTGAAAAAGTACACACACACACCTACCATCACACACACACACACACACACACACACACACACACACACACACACACACACACACACACACACACACACACACACACACACACACACACACAC
>KB308677.1:76871-142682 GCA_000328365.1 Capitella teleta | reverse complement strand
AATCACACATGCGTCACTGCATTGGCTCCCAATTGAGAAACGGAGCCACTTCAAAGTGCTGTGCACCATTCAAAACACTTTGCATTCTGATTCGGCTCCACAATTAATAACATAATTTTGGAAGCTTTATCATCCACTCAGGTTACTGAGATTGACAATGCTTTAAGCTGAACACAAGTTCATAAAACACATGTGAGGCGCGGCCGATGAAGTGTGAAGGAACCAAAAATAACACGGAGTTATCTACCAAAGGAGTTAGGAGTGCCACAACAATCGTCGTCTCTCTCGAAGAAATTGATGACTTTTATGTACCGTTGATGCTCCCATGACATTCTTAGCTCTTTTAACATTTATATGATTGATGCATGTAATTTCTATTATGCTAAACCCATAGAAACTTTATCTTATACATGTTGCAAATTTTGAGTTTTATAACTGAAAAAATTATAATCATCATAACATGTATTCTCGTTTTTAAATATATTATCAATGTGAACATTTGTCTCTTACCACTGATCTTCCCAAAATTGGCGAGCAACCTTAATTGATAAGAGAAGTGAGGCGAGTTTTTGTATGGGAGAAAATGGTATCAATGGATATTCCGTCGACTGTGTAGCATGCAGGAGGCAGTCGGTTGACGAGTTAAAGGTCTAAGTTCCGTTATGGGAAAACTAACTAACTAACCTTTGCGCACCAAACCATTTCGGCCTTCCCTTCGGTCCTAGGCTTCAACCCGATTTAAAAATGAGGATGTTTACATGCAGCTCTGTATTTACTGCATCTCTAAAGTGCAGGCTCAAATATCGGGGTCCAGGCTGGCAAAAACGGCAGTCAATTGGTCAGGTGTGAACTGGGTATTTATTATCACTGGTATCGTATTGATTATGACGCATGAGCTACACAGTATAAGATGCAGAATACAAATTTCTGGGTAATAATTGGTTAATAAGAGTATTAGAATTAAAATCGAGGTGTTATACCATGCAGTATCACCAGAGATGTTTTCTCTGGCGACATCCAAAATTACACTTATCTTTAACACAGCTTTTTAGGCTTTATTATTATTATTATTATTATTCATTATTATTATTATTATTATTATTATTATTATTATTATTACATAATTATTATGTTTATGCGATTTTCATTCGATCAAGGCTGTGTTTCAAATTACAAGTATTAGAGGTGTAATTGAGCAAATTCGGTGATTTTTTTCAGCATTTAATATATTAATGGAATTGTGAGTGCATTGATACAGCATTTTGTTCACTGTTGTTTAGGGCGGCCACGCCGGAGCCTTATAACATCCCACCCTAAACCTAGGGAATGGAATATGATAATACTTTTCAATCTTATTAAATAAGCTGTTTGAAGCCGCATGTATCTCTTAAAGGACAATATAATGATATGTCTTGTCCTCGAACCAATGCCTGAAATTTCCTTTTTCAGTGTTGACCTCTATATATTGGTGGACAAATATGAAATCTTAATCCGCTTCGAATAAAAAATCCACGAATCTGAATGTAATGCTACCAAGTACAATAAATAGCCTGCATGCTATCTATTGTACTTCGCTACTCCTTTATGCATGAAAAGTGTTGCATTTCGCACATGCCACACTAAAATCATAAACACGCCCCTTATCTGGCAAGGTTGTGATTCGACAAATATGGAATGCTTAACAGCCTCTGGCAGTATTAACTCATGCCTCGACTCCGAAATGAACAGAGCACGAATGCACAAGTGTATTTCATGAATGGGGAAGAGACGAGGAGGAGCGGGCTCAGATATGCCGCTTAAATGAGGGCTTCAAGGGAGACGCCATCAAGAGCCACGTGACATATCTGTTACGCTCTTGAAAACATAGAAGAAACGGGTCACAGAATTAATTGAAGTTCTTGCTTGAAAGAGGTTTTCGCAAACGGATAACACCTCACAGAAGTGGAATTTACAAAGCAGTAATCACTTGCACGTGGCAATCACAAAGTTGTGATGTTTCCGATATAATCCTCCCCCCCCCCTCCATTTCCACCAAACACATCACCTGAGGTACCATGATGCTGCTGGTTGTTTAATGAGACAATGACGGTTTTTTCGACTAAAACGGACAGTCACATCAAACAAAACCAATAAACGAGGTAAATTTGGGGTACTGCATAATACAGTGTATGTGCAGCTAATTTACCATGGCAACATTCTACAACGATTCAGCCTCAAACACCACTCGGTATCTCCACCATTAAATTGCAGTGTAGGCGTGGCAGGAAGAGAGAGTGGGGGGGGGGCGGGTGACGGAGCTCAAAGCCATTTCTTTGTCTTGAGGATTCTCGTTGAGACGTTCCTCGAGAGGTCTCTACATCGCTTCCTCTCAAATGAAAACGTCTCAAACAGAAGTTGTGAAGTCTTTTCATGGTCACGTGTTTTAGTGACGCCAAAGAATGATCGTTAAATGAAACCGGAACCTCCGAATTCTAGATCATTGCAAATTGTTCTCCAAGGCGCCTGCTCCTCTTCTCACAGCGCCTATCGATTCATCCTCAGAGGGACTTTTCTCTTAATCCTCTGGGAGATTATACTTCAATTCACATACACTCATAGTTGATCGCAAGGGGAGCACAATTCTGGCGTATTTCGTGCCATTCTCGTCTCTTTACACTTTGCACCCTACTTTTCAATGGGGTCCTTCCGACACCACTTATTATAAGATGATTTCATGAACCTCAAAGTCCTTGCTATCATATTAAATGAGATGATTAATCACAGAAAAGATATTATGCAATTGAGACAATCAGCACATACTAGCTCTTATTGATAGGATTATAACGTTCATCGCACCTTACAGATGTCACAGTAGACATTTATTTTGTTATGCATGTGCATCGGTGGAAACATTGACCATCAACTTACATTGTCATCAAACCCCACACACATTAATGAGATGTCCTCGGAGAGTACAATCCCGTGGAATGAAATGGCCACAATCGCCATTCACCCAATAACCAAGGAGCTCCCATAAGAAGACGACGACAAGTTGTTCCGAGTTTATTTTCGAGACCGGTACAAGTCTATCAGTATTTTCAACACTGTGAATCTAAGAGGGGACATTATAACTGGGGTTTCTTTAATGGAAAATGATAACACTGTCTTTCTTCACTGGCAAATAGTGAAACTGCCTGTACGGATTTCCATGACATTCATACCTGGAAATAGGCAAATGATAGAAGAAGGGATCAGATACAAGTAGAAAAAACCCACAAACTTGTTATCGCCGAAGTAAGAACAATATTCTATGACGAGAAGCTCTGTTCTGACAAATGTCTAACAAAGTTATAGTCATTAGAAATGTTGTCCCATACAATGCAAATATTGGAATAAATTTTGATTGAACCTCCACGGGCGAAGAAATAAAACACGTTTCACGCATCTTCACAGTATTAAACATGTACAACATACACGTGTAAACGGTGTAATATCAATAGAGCTCACGAAAAGCGCGTTTGATTCTGTATTTGAGGTCAGGGGTCAGCATTGTCTGTCCTATTCGGATATTTGTTTTGCTGCTAATTCAGGCGATGACCTCAGGGTCACACTCACACCTGGGTGCATTTCACATTTTTCGCCTGTTGATTTCTCAGGCATGCATCGTGGTCCACGGTCGTGTTCATTTACGTCATTCGCATTACCTGAGGCACTAATTAATCTCTGTTGCATTGGCATTTTCATGGTTCCCTGGTTAAA
The DNA here is from genome assembly GCA_000328365.1 of Capitella teleta. Taxonomy (NCBI): domain Eukaryota; kingdom Metazoa; phylum Annelida; class Polychaeta; family Capitellidae; genus Capitella; species Capitella teleta. The sequence continues at coordinate 138,944 of KB308677.1, read as the reverse complement.
CTGCAAAGACGTATGGATATGATTCTGGGTCCGGTTTCAGATGCGTAGTTTTCCTTCATGTAACCAGTTTGAGGGAGCTGGACAAGGATATTAAACGATTTTGTCAACTCATGAACCGGATGCAACGTCGGTTTAAGTAACTCCATCTCCTGCGACTAGTAGCTTATTTCAACAGTGTACAAAACAAGTACATGTAAAATCTAACAATTTTCATGTTATGCCAGTATTCCACAAATGGTCACAATGACGCAGACATAAGTAATTGTAAAGGACATCAGTCGGTCGCATTCCTCTGATGTTGCTTGGATTAAATCAACCAGTACCTGTGGAATTCAGTCATCACAATTCATGCGATTTTCGTGTCGAGATTTTTGCATTGGGTGGTTCACAAATTCTCTGACTGAAGGAGTCAGTAATGGTCTAAGGCATGAAACGCGTTTCCTTTCGGTTCGTACATTTGCTGATCAAGCATAACGGCAGTGACATGTGATGACCCTCATTATATGCAAGCCGAGGGAGCATTCAGAGATACAGTATATTGTAAAGGTGGCTCCAACGTAGTTTACTGTACAGGAGTAAAATGTTATCGATTCATCTAAAAAGGCGCCTTAGTCTTAGTGAAATGCGCCAAATTCCATATGAATTAGTTGAATAGCTGAACTTTAAATCTTTAAACTTAGAGGATTAGAGGAGAATACTATTATATTGATATTTCGGGGTTCAATTAATTTTTCAATTTTTCAATTTTATTTTCCTTCATTATATATGAATAATAATTATTGTGTATACGTGTATTACATTGTACAGAGCTAATGTACACGTTTTCCTTAAATTCGTTCGTATCTGCACTAGAGGTGTTATGTCACGGGTTTAGTAGTAAAGCTAGTAAGCTCTGACTAGAGTGTCTTTTAATCATTGCAAACGAAGGAGTCAGCGTACCTTTTTTTCTTAAACGACACCCCAAATGCAATAGTTATTGTTTATAATGCCAATGTTGTCCTCATGACAATTAAAACATCTTAGCATCGCGAATCCTAGCGTCGGCGGTGTGGGTGACTGATTTCATCAGAGATCAGAATGTCATTTGAGTTTAACTGGACACGACGCATAAGATATCACAGGGTTTTGTAGTAAATGAGGGTAGGTCGCGTATACCTATATAATAACCCTTTAATGAACTTTAATCAAACACTAGAGCTTTCTAATTTCTTTCATGTGTATAATAACCACTTACAAAGACAACATTAGCATTTTAAAGCATTACCTATTGCACTTGGGGTGCCTTTTACGGAGAAAGGTACGCATCGGTGCAAATGACCAAATTGTTTGAATTTTGGTAAATATTTCACTTCCGGTCAGCCCGATCAGATTTTTGTTTTCAGTCGGAAATGTGCTCAACGTCATTGATTATCTATAGTTAGATACCAACTTCGATGCTCTGAGACAATTAGGTGTGCCCGGTTAGCTATACTGAGCTATACAATGGCACTGTGCACCCATAACTCTCTTAACCTCGTGCATCTTTTTATTATTATTGCGTGTAATTTTCTTTTATGTTAAGCGCATAGAAACTTTATCCTATAATTGTACATTTCGCGCTATATAAATGAATAGATTATTATTAGTAGTAGTAGTAATTAGAACATGTAATTAAGGGTATCCCGGTAAAGATACAATTTGACTCAAAGTATGTCTTTAAGTGGTTACACGCTACCGTTGGGCCCAATTCGGTGCTTTCCTCGCAAATATGAACAATTTTAAACTAAGCCGCCCACTATATATCATACATGTAATGCCAAATGTATTCATGTAATGCTCATGTAATATGCCATGTGTATTCATGTAATGCTCATGTAATATGCCATGTGTATTCATGTAATGCCATGTGTATTCATGTAATGCCATGTGTATTCATGTAATGCCATGTGTATTCATGTAATGCTCATGTAATATGCCATGTGTATTCATGTAATGCCATGTGTATTCATGTAATGCTCATGTAATATGCCATGTGTATTCATGTAATGTTATGTGTATTCATGTAATGCCATGTGTATTCATGTAATGCTCATGTGATGTTATCCTCAACATATAACGTTAGATGTTTCTTTCAGATTCATTGGAATGTCATAAATCCTGGGTAATGGTTTCTCGATAATCATGAGATAGTGAGCCGCTAATTTCATTTTCATGGGCATTGCTGGAGAAGGGGAAAAAAGCGACTGGAAAGAGCTTTAAAAAAGCCGATCAAATCAATTTCAGAACACCCGGCATACAATTCCCCGTAATTAGAAGCTGCACCAAACCGCAATCCAATGACACCACGTCAAAATAAGCCTCGTAAATAACTCGGCTATTGCTCGATCTGCACTCTGGGCAAGCAAAGGTCTTACATGGCGAATAAACCATCGTGTGGCCACCCGGGAGTTTATTTGTAGTCAGCTCCTCGCACTCTTTCTGTACTCGAAAGCACAGTCTGATATTCCTGCCGATTTTGATGGTCAACTCTATTGCCTGATTTAGTGTAGTGTTGCGCTATATTGTATCATTTTGGGGAACATCGCCAGAGCCCAGTATAAAGCGAATAAACAATTCGGCTGATGGCAGTAATTTGAAGCCGTTCCTCACAAGATAAAAATGCTCTGGTCGATTCTTGGAAATGAAGGATGCTGAGGGTCTCGATTAAGAAAAGAGGGTGTGGTTCGGACATTGCCGTTCTAGCTGTGACACGCACACACAACGCGACGACCTATTGGTATGACAAAATGGAAAGATCAAAGGTTGAAGTGATTTTTTTAATTTTTTTTTTTTTTTGTTAACGTGGGTGTAGATATCGAAAGCCACTTTGTTAGGCGGATCTATCTACGCAGAACAATAGAAATGTCTAAATTAATGGCGTATGACGTCACTGAATTCTCTTGTGCCCGTATGCTTATTTTTGGTTGGCGTCCGCAGACGCCAACCTTTGATATCACTTTGGACACACTTCTTCGACTCGTGATTGGACAGTCCAAATTTCTTCAAACCAGAATCGTCAAATCCATGTCAATTCGCCTGCGTACTAGCTGTTACACCACAGCCTCTACGAATTTACTGCGACTTGATGGGAACTGCATTTTTTGATAACATCCGGTTCTCATCATAACGATTCTCTCAGTTGCAGTCATAACGGTACTCTTAACCCAGAACACGATCAGGGTTTCTCTGCTACGCACGTCGTTAGGCCACAAACTCACAATATTATCGTCTTCCACCTGATGTGACGTCATGTTATTTAGACCATTCATTATTTATGTTCAAAATCTGGCGAACACTGATCTTAAGAATTTCTTAAAAGCATTTGAATTTGCCTTTTATTCCTAATCAACCAGTTAATCAAAACGTTTCACATAAAACGATTGTTATTTACTGTACGCGGATAGCGTCATGGTAAAATACGGATTGTGACTAAAATGCGGAGCCACACGAAGTGCGGATTTCGGGTGAAATTAAGTACTGATAGCATTCCAGTACATCACTGATTGATGTGTGTTGTTGTTTGCGTATTCCATGATTCCTTTGTTAGGATCGTTGTCGTTAGATAACAGAGTGACAGAACTGCTGACATTTCACATTCAGCTGGTTTAAGAACATATCATGGCATCGACATCGACTTCATCCTCATCAAGCTCTAGCCTTTTTTTTCATGTCTATTTTATATTTTCATAATCATTCTTGTTACCTTGGTATTATCTAGCCATGATATGTTCACCACATACATTTATGTTATCACCTAGCCATTATCCATCGGTTTGATAAAGTAACTTCCTCAAACTCATAAATCACAATTTTCACAATATATACGTCATACTGCATATCATTGGTATTACAATTGTAATTTTCAACTATATGATGTTTCACTATGTATCCTACGATCTAATATTCAGTTATATTCAAAAAAGCATTCACTTAACGCCAACCTTTTAGTTAAAAAAACTTGTTAAGGGGTGCATATATCCTAATGCTCGGGTGTGGACGTCAATAACATATAGCTTCTATGGGGATCTATACAGAGTGGGCCAAAAGTAGTCTATCTATTCCATGTTAAAGATCTCAACGCTTTCCAATGGTGCTACGCATTTCTGAGAAAGTGTTACAAAACAGATCGCAGTATAAAAATCACATAAAGATAAGAGATATAAATACTTGGTACGGTTAGTCTAACATGTCATGCTGCTATTCCAATCACTTCTATTCCAATTCCATCAACATTAATGCCGATTTATCTCAATTAATAGAGTGCACTCATCTTCCCGCGATATTTCCACTTTTGATGGCAAACAAGGCCCCGAACCATGAATGTGCTTCACATTGAACGCATAATTAAGGCAACGCTCTTGTACTATTGTTTTGTATGAGAGTGCAATTGTTATGGCAGTATAGCACTAGTGTGTATCTCCAAAAATTTAAACAAAGCAGAGAGTTTGTATTGAAGCGCCACATAAGATAAGACATTCTTAATGCTCGTTCAGGGGCTCGTCTGATGTTGCTCTCTTCGCGATCACTCACTACTTGCGACAGTGGGTGTCGAGGTCTCGGGCTCGAGACCCAATCAGGCCACGGGCGTTATGATTGTGAATTACAATTGTGATTCTTCAGTGACTCTGCAGTGCTGCTCAACTGCGTAACAAGGCCGGGCGCTGTGTACTAATGTCAATGGTGGTATGCAGGATAAAGAACCCTTGGGATTTATCGATAAAAGTAGGGGGAACCCCGGTCCCGGGCCTTCTGTTCTGGCGCCCGTATCATCCGATTGGTTTGGGTGGAGCCGTAAAACCCCAATCACACTCACACACTCGCCTTTAAATGTTCCTTCCTCATTCAATATTGACTTTTACATGATTTCTTTGTATCAATTGGAGCAGAATGGCATAGTCCATCTATACCAGGTAGATATTTTTTTGGAATAATAGAACAATTTTAGAGTTTTGTTTTTAACATGGAGTAGATAGACTACCTTCGGCCCACTCTGTAAATAGATTTTATTTGAACCCAAAGTAATTAATCTATGACGCAACTGCTGCGTCGATTGTCGGCGAAGTGGGATTCTTTTTCTTTGTTATGAATTGACAAAACAATTATCGTTCCTAATAAACCACGTAGCGTCGTTTTTTGTCGTGTAAATGTCGTCCTTGGACGGCGGAGACGCCTGAGCGTGTTGAGTGAATTTCCATCTGTTTCGATAGAATTTCCACTCAAAGCGATTCCCTTGAAGCTATTTAGGTTTTATTTTCTATTTTGAATACACAATCACGGAGGATGTTCTCGCCCGGCGGGTGTTCTGATCATGCGACGACTTCAATAATTATACTCATCATCATAACGGCCCACTTTATTGTGTTGTATATTTCAGTCACCTAAGGGTTTTGTACGGAACATTTCAACGACTCAACATAGAACCAGAAATTAAACTTCGTCAATAATTATCATAAATTAATGGAATGTGTGTAAACTATCTACATCCATAGATATCATTTCAAAATACGTGCGTACACCAGTTGCATACCAAGTTGTATTTTTTTCCTGGTTGAAATGTGCGATTATAGGCCCGATTGTGTGAATGAATTGTGAGGAATGGCATGCTGGATCTACGATTTCCCACTGTTGTTGAATGACGGTTGAGGTATGAGATTGAAAAAAGATTCCAGCAGGCTATGTGGATATTCAGTATTATTAATGATAATAAACTGATTTTACACAGCGACCATATAATTAACAACAAATCTCTTACACGCTTTACAGCAGAAATACTAAAAAAACAATTATATTATAAAGTATACAAAGTAAAATGCATAAATAAAAAGTCGGTTACCATGGTAAGAGCGAATTAAACAAAGTTTTTAGCTTGCGTTTAAAATGGTCAATTTCGGTTTCAAAACGTTGGGCATCCGGTAAAGAATTCCATAAAAATTGGGCCATGAACACTTAAAGAACGTCGATGTATATTGCTATTAAAACATGGCACGGATAAAAGGTAGTAGATAAGTAGACTGAAGTGATCTACTCGGCCTGTGTACTGTGTAGTGAGATCAAATTGCACAGATAACATGGAGCCAATTGATGTACATATACATTTAATAAATGCATTTATAAAATCAATTCGTTTGCACATAGGTAGCCAATGCAGACATTTCAAAATGGGTGTAATGGGATGAAATTTCTTTGTGTGAGTCACAATGCGTGCAACAATATTCAATGTACGAGTGCATGTACGTGGCAATTTTAATACCAAAGCAGAGACGCCAGCAAGCAGAGCATTATCATAGTCCAAACGTGAAGTTATAAAAGCGTGCAAAAAGCGATGCTGCATCTTGGTAACTGTTCATTCAGTGCAGATGGAACAGTAGTATTTCATGTTTTACACACTAATGAATTGATGACACGGAAGAGTTTTTTTTTTATCCCTTAAATTATCCTCAATCAGGCCACGTTCAATCAGGCCAACGTGTCGAATGAGATCTGAAAAATTCAGGCAGCTCACGAATTCAGCAGATTTATGTAATTGTCAACAGGGAGATTAAAGTCACCTGTTATGATCAGACGACCTGGTTTCACAATTACATCTTCCAGGTAATCGCCAAACTCAGAGAGAAACAGTTCAAAGGTATTCTGGTAGTCTGGTTCCTTTGCGATGGACGATAAATAGCAGCCAGTCTCAGCTGAGGAGATGTATGATTTCAAATGAGAGCGAAATGATGGCATGCTGCAATCGGTGACTTTGAGAGCCTCACTGTGAACGATAGCATCGCCACCTCCTCTGCCCTGACGAGGACGTGTAATGCTTAAATCCTGGTGGAGTTAGTTCAGTATTGTCCCGATCATCTCCTTTGGACCAGGCCTCAGTGATAACACGAAGGTCAAGGTCATTTTCCAAAACTAGATCATGCAGCTGAAGACTGATACACACTGACTGAGCATTCACTGAACACATAGGAGTATGCAGCCTAACTGTTGCAGAACATTTCAAAGACACACATATTCATGATATTATGGCATGCCGAATGGGGGTTCTTGAGGTCATGCTAAGTGAAGTCAAGGAAGCCAATGTTTGCCCTTTCCTATGAATTATGTCAATTCTATGTCAAGTTGACCGCTGTCTAGAAGCTAAGTTCGTAAGAGAATACAGATGGCATTTAATTAAGTTTCGAATGTATTGTCGGAAACATTCAATTCCCCAGGTCACCGACGCAGAGGCCGACAACTGACCTGACACTCAAGGCAGACAGACTATTCCTTATTCGCTGATATCATGCAGTCTGTGACGTGGTCTCGAGTTTAAGATGAAAACAGATATAAACAAAGAGTTGGAATTGATATGAAACAGAAGTTGAGCTTCTCGGATATCGACGAGGCGCATGGTTAATTATAATTATTACAAAATGTGTAAAATAATTATGTACCGCCGCTGAAGTTCACTCCGTGCAAGTTCTGCGTAAGAACTGCGTCGGTAGATTAGGACTAATTAATCTTCTGAGTCTAATTTACTAAGAGATGGTGTTGCTTCTTGGAAATGATCTTGGCATTTCAATTACTAGGAATGATATGAAGATTTGCTTGGGTACTGTTGCGATTTTATCCATATAACTACTTGAATGCTTATTAGGGTCACGTGACTGGTCACAATTGAAGCCAAATTTAAGGGGGGAAATGCTTGAATGCCGAGGCGTCGCGATCATAACAGCTCAATGAAAACTCGACATGCTGGTGCTATATACATTTATTGGTGCGAAAGAATCCATGAATCCCGTAAACAGATTTTTATGAAATAAAGTAGTCAGACGAAATTGACGATGACTGAAATTGACTCGGATGGCACTCCTATACGTCCTGAATTCGAAAGCATCGACACATCAGACAAGTATCGACTATTGGACAATTAACGGCTAATCAACAAACTCTATCAAAAAGCCTTCTGGATCTCAGTCGCCAAGTCGGATGCCATGTGTCCACCATCATCAGGCTACGTCAAAGAGTGCAACAAACCGGATCCACTGCGGATCGACCACGCTCTGGACCTCCGAGAGTGACGACGCAACGCAAGGATCGCCGAATCCGCCGATCTCACGCCCAGGATCGATTTCGGACAGCCGTTTCGACTGCGCAGGAGACTCTGGGGAAGCATAACAGACGGATATCTACGTAGACAGCTCGGCGTCGTCTCCAAGAGGTGCATTTTCAGGCTTGAATCCAGCACAGAGGACCAATCCTGAACAATGAAAAGCGGGGTCGTCGCCTCCAGTGGTCTGAACTCCACAAGAGATGGTCTCTGTTGAGGTGGCAGAGTGTCCTGTTTACCAATGAAATACGTAGCTGCCTAGATAGGTCATACTGGAGGCGGCGTGTCTGGAGAAGGAGGGGAGAACGCTTCCGGGATGAGTGTGTCCTGGAGCAAGATCGGTGGAGCGGAGAGAGCGTTATGATGTGGGGAGGCATCCCCTTCCACTCTTAACAGACCACTGATTGTTATCGAGGGCAATCTGACGGCGCTACATCTCAGAACCTCGAGCCGACCCTTGTACCCTTCCGAGATCAGCACCCGGAAATCCGCTTTTTCCAACAGGATAACGCCCGCCCGAACTCTGCTAGGGTCACCACCGACTTCTTGAACGACCAGGAAGTCATCAGATTGTCATGGCCGGCATATTCTGATTTTTATTCTCCCGATTTGTCGCCGATTGAGCACCTTTTTGGACCAGTTGAAATCGGCCATTTCCCTACATTCCCTGCCATTTCCAAGAACTCATTATCGCCGCCCATGAAGAGTGGGCCAACATCCCACAATGCCACCCTCATCAACATTATGCGTTGGAGGTGCGCGGCATGTGTCGATGCAAGAGGAGCCCATACCGTTATTGAAAATCGTGACTTTTGAAATTGACCCCTTGTCTGTTTTTGTTGAAATTAAACACTTAAATCCATTTGTTTTCTTTGAAATTTCGTGATTGAGTGCATAATTGGTTAAGTCATCACAAACCAAAAATCGAGTCTATCCAATTATTACTCATGAAAGTAGTGTCGGGTTAACTGGAGCGGTTCGTTTTTTTTGCACAAAGCATATTTTTATAGGCTGTGCCTTTTTATCAATCATAAATGGTTTTTATGCCATTAATTTCAATAAAAAAATAAATATAAGTTTCCCTTAATTTTGAAATCGTGAAAAGGCGCTTAAACAATGCGAAGTCATTCTAGTTATTCCTTAATTCCTTCAATGGTTTTATTATTGACAATACGCATTGTGGTTGTCAATTGAAGCGTCAGGCCCAAGTCATCCGACATGGACTCCAAAGGAGACTCTGGTGTTTCGGTATTCAGACTTACACTGCATGCATTCATGCTGCATTGATCCGCGTACACGTACAGCTATTTGCTTTGTGGTCACCGTGATGATAACGCACTTGGCAAGGTGCGTTATGATATTGCAAATACCGGTAAGCATACTTGGGGCGAATGTTGCAGATCTGGTATGCAAGTCTTTGGTCGCGGCACTTTTTAGGACTCGCATCATAACGCATGTGGATAAATTTCATGCTCCACCCCCTTCCCTCCGCGCCAAGGGTAACTTCTCAAAACGAAATGAGCTTCATGAGGAAAAAAATCAGATTACAACAATTTGACCAAAAAATATAACAATGAGGAAAATTGGACTCTGAGACAAGCAAAAAAAAAAAAGGAATTTTATTAAAGCACCCGAACAATAAATAAGATAAATGTTGATTAATATCCGTCGTTACTCCATGTGATGTCTGTGTAATGAGGAAATGCGGTGGTGAGCAGCGCTTTGGCCTTAGCGTGATCCGCTCTGCCGTAACCCTGAAACAGAAATCAGCGGCTTTTAATTAGCGAGTTCTTCTGAAGAAGAATCAGTACACTGATTTCTTGTAAACAGCAGGGCTTTTAGTGAGATTCGTACAAACAGAACTTTGTCAGCTGCTCAGTGAAACTACTTAGCTGACTCACACCAACATGTAAATCTCATTAGATTGACAAAATTACCATAATCTATCATGATAGCAAAAAGAACAAACTTGGACATTCATTTCCGAAATCTCGATTGTAAAATTTGTAGCCACTGATCACAAGCAGTAGCTCCTGGTTGAACCTACTGCACTGAAAGGTGGCTGTAGCTTGGTCAAAATCCGTATTCTCGTTTGCAAAATGTCCACTGAGGCATGTCAGTGCTGCTATAGAGTTGAGTTCATGTCCATATCATCCAACAAATCAAATGCATTCGCCACGCTCTCTGCCTTCTACACTAGCGTCCTGCAGCCTGGCTATTACAGCCTGGTTGAAGCTGCTTTGCTTCTGCAAACGAGAATACCGATCATCGTGAGCTATAGCTCGTCACCGTCCACTGCCGCCGATCTCTTTGATGTAGTCCAGCACTAGCTCGGTGGCTACAATCGAGAATTCGGGCATAAAAGATATTCATGAAATAAATTATGTAATTATATAGTACTGTATGGATGTGGAATGTCTGGAAATATTGCACTATTTGTAATTTAATACAGCCACCAATTGACATTGAATGAGAAGGATGTATTCATGTTTACAGTGAAAAATAATGAGAAACCTGTGAATATCCGTAGATGTGGATTTTCTTTTGATGAGGGTCATGCTGAATTCTGCCCCCTCCCACGCATTCAGTGTCCAGTCCAAGCGCTCTCACTCGGTCATACAGCTCTTCATAAATGTCGGCTGAAATACAAGAGAATTCTCAGCATTGTGGCCTCAATTGTTGCGCACCAACCATGGAATTCTCCCCTCCCGTTCCCTCTGACGATCAATTTGAATTTCTCATCAGCGGATCCATCATCAATGTAGAGCTTGATGAGGACGTACTTGAAGACACCAGATTCATCTATTTCAACGTCAGGAATAGCGTCCAATTTGGCATGCATCGTGCCGGCCATGGTGTTGAAATTAAGCCTCTCTGAATGATTCAAAAGATCTGAAAGTAATAATGCACAAAATAATATCTAAAAAATAAGAATAAATGGCGTTTCCCGTGTACTGCAGAAATAAAGCCATGACTTCTAGCCTAATTACAAAGATTGGTTGAACGATTTATCGTGCAAAAATAATTGAAAAGTTTAAAGGGTTTCAAGTTACCGTAATTGTTAAAATGTTACCCTTGCCTCTTGGCTCCATTGCCTCAACATCATTTGATTCAACACTTCATTATTTTGGATTCTTTCACGCACGTACAGTCTCAGTCTGACACCATGGGCATCTCTATTGCTATTCACGGCAACCAAGATGGCTAAGAAGAAAACAAACACACGTTCCTTTTGGATATGCTACAACTACGCAGAGGACAAGAAGTTCTCATTGTCCCGCTTCCTCAAAGAACCATTTTTTGCTGTTCTAAGGATCGAATTCAAAAGAGAAATAGAAAAGGCATTAAGCTGAACCTGTGATTATTATTTTTCCATTTACTTTTCATTACCTACTCGTGCATGTTCCTTGTGTATGTATGTATTTTCATTTTATATCTCACATGTTTCTTATTATATATAGAAACTAGTTTCTGTAATTCTTCTTGAACAAAAAAAAAAGGTTCATTGACTGCACTTCATGTGTTTTCTTGACCCGGTATGTCGATTGCTATTCAGGACTTTAAACCCATCGTCGGATCAGCCCAGGAGTAAAAATATGGCTGAAAATATACAACAGCATGTAACTGACGACATCTCATTACCATTTCCAAATATCGGTTTATTAAGCGTACACAAAGCATACAGCGAAGCGATTTTACAATCTCCTATGTAATGCAATGGCTCCAACCTGAGCCCCTAGGCGTGGAACCCGGCTTCTCACTTGGTGGCGCTACCTCTGCTCTAATTTCACTATATTGGCGCAGTGAGCGTTCTTGGTCTCCAAATTCTTTGTCGGAATCAACTCTTCTGAACGTGACCCTGAAAGTTGCAAAAATCGATCTTGTGTGAAAATTGGTGTTCTACTGAACACAGAAAAAATGCAAGTCAAATCTATTATTGTTTCCATCAGAAAAAGAATACTACAAAAATCATAGCAGCTATTTATTAAATCATTGTTTGCAATGATTCACTCAGCAATTAAGAATAAAAGTTCCGCATGATTGCACTCGAGAGGGTAGTCGCTGTTTCATACCACCCTTACTTAGTTACTAGTCTTATAGTTAGAGCTCCCCAGGGGTAGCGGAGCAGTTCCTACACTACGCTACGGCTTGGGGGGCTACTAGTCTTACTCTAGCACTGATAAATCGGGCGAGGTCTGCATACCTCTGGGTCTCGCTGTAGAATCATAAGTATCAATAGTATCATAGACATGATAGTAAGTAAGTATGTCAGCTAGTGACTAGTCTTAATCTAAATCTGAGTCTTCTTTAAGTTCTTAGGGAAACCAGTTACCATGCCGCGCATGAAACTGAAAAGCTGTTAAAGAACTTCGAATTCCAAGTTGAACTCGGAAGAAGGGAGAACTCTTTATTAATCTTTCTTGATGGGTTTCTGTTGATTATATAATAACTAATATTACATGTAGTATTAACTATTGTATTGTTGATAGTGTTATACTTACCGGCTAAGAAACGAAGTTGAAGGTCGAATCTTAGTTCAGTTTTATTCGCTCGGTGGAGCCATTGTCTTGTAATCATAACGCACTCCATCTTGTTGCTTCGCGCTCTACTAGTATGATGTAAGAAAATTAAGTATATGAACTAAAAGGTAGGCATTAAATGAAGGAATTTGATGAATATTAATGAATATAAGATCGAATGACACATAGTGAAACATCATATTTTATTCCCATCAGTTTGAATGGATGTACTCAGTTGAAAGTCACAACAATATGCAGTATTAACAATATGTATAATGTAGTATCATAAATATGACGAATATATGGTGAAAATTTTGACTCATGAGGTAGAGGAAGTGATTTTACCCAACATATGGATCATGGCTAGGTGAGATCATAAATGTATGTGGTGAACATATCCTGGCTAAGTAATACCAAGGTAACAATAACGTTTGTGAGAATATTATAATATATATGAAAAAAAAGAAGAAAAAAAAGGCTAGAGCCTGATGAGGATGAAGTCAATGTCGAGGCGATGATATATTCTTAAACCAGCTGAATGTGAAATGTCGACGGTTCTGTCACTCTGAAATATAACGACAATGATCCTAACAAAGGAATCATGGAATACGCAAACAACAACACACATCAATCAGTGATGTACTGGAATGCTGTCAATATTTAATTTCGCCCGAAATCCGCACTTCGTGTGGCTCCGCATTTTAATCACAATCCGTATTTTACCATGACGCTATCCGCGTCCAGTAAATAGCAAGCGTTTTGTGTAAAACGTTTTGATTACCTGGTTGATTAGGAATAAAAGGAAAAGGCAAATTCAAATGCTTTTAAGAAATTCTTAAGATCAGTGTTCGCCAGATTTTGAACATAAATAATGAATGGTCTAAATAACATGACGTCACATCAGGTGGAAGACGATAATATTGTGAGCTTGTTGCCTAACGACGTGCGTAGCAGAGAAACCCTGATCGTGTTCTGGGTTAAGAGTACCGTTATGACTGCAACTGAGAGAATCGTTATGATGAGAACCGGATGTTATCAAAAATGCAGTTCCCATCAAGTCGCAGTAAATTCGTAGCCCATGTGGTCTAACAGTGTGCAGGCGTATTGCCATTAATTTGACGATTCTTATTGGAAGAAATTTTGACTGTCCTATCACGAGTAGAAGAAGTGTGTCCGAAGTGATATCAATGGTTGGCAGACGCCAACTAAAAGAAAAAGAAAAAAACAAAAGAAAAAAAAAAACGAAAAAAAACGAAAAAAAAAAAAAACAAAAAAAACACACACATAGCATAATACACATTATTTCGAAAATCAGAGAGGATTAATTAAATTAAATAAATTAATGGTTCTTATAGTGCTCCTATTCAGACACCAAACCTATTTCAAAAGTATTTGATGCTGAATACACAGATATGTGCCCCGAGTGAAAAAAAAAAGAGGCTAGGACCTTTTGGACTTTTGGTTTTGTTATTAGTTTTAGCGTCAGATTTATAACGAATTAGTGATAAATTTAATTAATTTGGATGAGAGTTAAGTGTACGTGTATTTTATTGCATTAATTGATGATCATTGTGAATTTCATGATTTTTTTTCTGCTTTGAGTTGAGTGAAGCGTATGCTATCGAGTCATTGCAGAAAAAAAACTTTATTTTTCGGAATATTTGTCTGCTATTGGTCGGAACACGTTTTAGGCAACTCTTACATAACTTAACGGACTGATCTGGAAAAAAAAATCATGAACAACGCTTGGTATGATACGGTTTTATGATTATTAAAACGCCAATATATCAGCAGATATATATTAACATTAGAAGATTGAATATTATAGAATGAACTAATCGTGAAGCCAATAGACAAATAATTATATAGATTTTAGAGGATGAGAAAACAGAAAGAAAGGGAAATTAGTCGCATTTGTTGTGATATGCTGAAGAGACCAAGAATCGCTTTCTGCAATGTAGATACACGTGGAATGCCAGGGGCACTTTTATGCGCTTTCTCTTTACAGAAGAAAATTGCAATATTGTTTTCCTTCAATGTGGTCCAAATATGGAGCAAACTACGCTCAAACTAAATTGTCATTATTATCATCGTATGATGCTTTGATGGTTGCTAAAGAAACCCTTGAAACATGAACAGTACATGCTCTCTGCCAGTATATACCAGGAACCAGGTCGTGCCCCAAGCGCATGCACACACTGTGCAGCACGTTCCTGCGCAAGAACGTCATTTGTTCATATTATGCGTGAAATCCTCAGAGATTTCCTCACGAATCAAGAAGAATAAAGGAATTTCTGATTGAACTTATCAGAGATTCCGTACAGTGCTCGCGCACTCATCTCGAATTAGCGAGATCAAACCTCTGCTTGCAGATTGAATTTCTCGAGGAAACTCCAGAGGTTGCTCTGCCTTCAAGGCTTGTTCACTCTGATCTTGAGAGAGGAAGAGAGAGGGGTTGTGGGAAGGAATGAGGAGCTCATGATTTGCTGGTGGCATGGTCCAGATGGTCCCTCACACACGACGCAGGCAGCGACCACCGCGCAATCGCATAAGTGATGTTTGATCAGGTCAAATTGGACTGGCCTCTGGCCTCTCTTTATGTGACCTTGTCATGAGCTCCGGGCATTTCGCTGTGGTCACTATAAGCGCTGGTCATTTCGTTTAGGGGGCAGGGATGTCCCGTTCGCGTGTCTTGGCCGAGTGTCCGTCAATTGACCGCTGTCCCCCGAGGGTCACTTCAACTGAGGGATCAAGATTAGCTCGGCCGAGAATCCCAGGGATGTCGCCCTGATTCGGAGGGGGATTGATCAGGCGATTAACACATAAATGAAATGAAATGAAATGAAATGAAATGAAATGAAATAAAATAAAATAAAATAAAATAAAATAAAATAAAATAAAATAAAATAAAATGAAATGAATTGAAGTGAATTGAGTCAGACAATATTCACTGCATATCAATTAACTTCATCAATCGATCGTCTATATGCAAAGACACATAATTCCACACGGACGACATTGATGGGTGTTGGGTTCGGTATCTAACATTGATCGTGAACACACCCACAGAAGAAGCGACGTAATTTGACGTTAATCATTACGTAAGCAGAACAACGTAACGCGTCCTCATCTTCCCTATCAACTGTTCAACAGTTACATAATCACTCGGCAACACTCGTTAATTCCCGGATACAATCCGCATCGGATCTGCATCCACTTCCGCCGAGGAGCGCGCAATCGGTTTTGAGATCTGATTGGCGAAAGTTCATTGGATCCGGAGATTATGTGCAAGTGGAGGGATGGTCTTCGATGCTGCTTCTCCAGGGACGTTGCTGCCATCAGACTCATGTCAACGAGATTTGGACGCGAGATCTCTGCTGCACGTGGACGCCGCAGTGTGCATTTAGGATTGTCAATTTGTGTAATTAGGTCAACATTTAAAGCTGGAAAATTGAAGATCTCTTCAGAGCAGAGTATCTTGATTGTGGAAATAATATATAAACTAGTTATCTAGGCACTACAAATAACGCCGACTTGAACCACAAACACGTGCGAGTCCTAAAGAGAGTCGCTATTAGACGACCCATGCGTAATTTATAGATGGATTCTACGTCCATACACTTGCAATGCGTGTGCAAGGAAACGAACATGATTGGTCGGCTGCAATTGACGAAGATATATACGTCAATCGGCTTAGTGCTGTGATGCTGTATAAGGACATCCAAACAGCGTTGACCCAACTGATCAACACGATGACCCCCTTGTCTCAATGCTGATAAAGACATCGCATGCGCACAATTGTCCAATTACCCACAACTTCATGCTGGTCAACACGTCATCATTTGACGTCCAGAAACCATGCTCTCGATTCCACTAATCCTCGTTGACCAACGGTGCTGAGTGTTGGGCTGACCTCTGAACTGACCCTAGATTAACCCATTTAACCCCAGATGACCAACTGCACAAGAGCTCAGCGTCTATTTACTCTACATTGATTTGCAATCTCGCATTTTCCGCCTGATCGACTTTCTTTACGGGACTTTTGAGGATGCGCACGCAGGAGAAAGGCTCCGGAATGGGACCCTGGGGATCAGGCCTCGGGATTAAAATCGTGGAGGGAGCATCCGGCATATGGGGCCCATCCGCCCCTCGCCACGGAGACAACTATCTCGACCGGCATCGCAAGGGCGACCGCTGGGATGCGCAAAGCTGATCCAAGCAGAGATCTATGGTATCCACGGGGATTGGGAATGGATGCCGACACTTGTGGGGAGGGAGAGGAGGGGGGTCGTTGTGGGATGTGGAAACAGATGCTGGGAAGGAGAATAAGGATGAGATAGATGAAGAATGTGAGTAAAAAGAACAATGAACATCCTGGTGCATGAGGGTGAGAAGGAAAACAAGATGTGAGAGTATAAATATAGATTGATTGTATGGAATAGTGATTCTTTGCGGACCTTGCTTCTTCCATTCTTTGTTTCTTCCATTGCATTCCCCAACCTCTCCGCCAGAGCAGGATAATGCAAATCATGCGGGACCTTTGGAGCATGCACAGTTAAGTCTCCGGACACCCTCGTGCGTGGATGCTGTAACTCGGAGGCAGTGCGGCCATAACAAGATAAAAGAACGAGGAAGGGGGCGGGGCGCACGGCCGTCTCGGGAGCCCTGTGTTTAATCTACATTGATTTACAATCCAAGATGAGACGACGGGGTAAATATGAAATTCCCTGGGTGCTCCTTTGACGACGATGAAATTTACTCGTCTTGGCAAATGCAATCTTGGGGAGTCACAGAAGCGACGGTTGCTACGTGTGGGAAGAAGGTCCCCCTCTCCCTTCGCCCCGTTCCACACCCACTGCGTTGCTCTTTGTGTGTCCACGCGAATATGTAGGCTATAATATAGCAGTAGGCTGAACATGGCGCTAACCCTGGACGATCATAATGCAATTAGATTTAGCGCCGCGGATTGATGTGTTCATAACGCACTCTGATTAGCTGCATCACTCTAAACAAGTTAATGTATAGTAAACGTATAATTGAGACCATTTGACAATGTTTATAAGCCAGAGCAAGCTTGTTAACATGCAGTACATCTATAATTATTGCAATACCCAAAACAACAAGTCTTATTTATCTTAAATAAGACCAAACCGCGTGCGTGATAGATGGACGTCATGGCCGCATCCCCTGCGCCATCAATCTTGGCTGACGGCCGCCAGAGATCGCTCCTGTTTTCGGCTTATTTCTGCCTTATTCGATTATCCGATGCCCTGTCCACCGACAGGCCCTACTTTACACATGTCCTGTCGGCTCTCAATCGGCACAAACCGCTTTTAAGTCCGGGAGTCGCTCAATTCCAAGCGGCAGTCCTGAGCATTAATTCTATTTTCCCGCCCTTGCCGTCAAGCGTCTATTTCCGCTTTTACGACTATTAGATTTGCAGTATTCCTGGCGGGAAATGTCAGAAACAGTGGCGTCTGGATGTTTAGATCACCCAATGAGACGTTGAGGCTGTTTCTGGAAAATTATATCGAAGATATCGCGATCTGGTCTCAGAACTGTAAGACACTTTCAATGTGCAACGTTGGGCGTTGTTTTTTTTTTTCAAGATTTGGCGGGAACTATGCAGAATGTTGGCTGCCAATTATTCGGATCCCGCAAGAGTTCCCTGAGTTGATTTCAGTTCTTGATCGGATTGTTTCGACGACGGTTTCGATCAATGATTCAGTGGCTTCATTGGTGCGCTTCTGGCCCTGATATATACAGGGTGAGCCGAACATAAATGCATCCAAAGTACGTGTACTTCAGATTCAATCTTCACGGATATTTCAACCACAATGCCATAATGCTGCATTACATTAACGTGCTTTTATAAACAGACACGCCAACATCATCACACCTATTAAGGTTAACGAACGATCTTTATAGGTCGGCAAAGAGTGTTAAAGGGAGCATAGTAATGTAAAGAGATTTGAAAAATCCATTTAGTCTCTCACCTTGATGTGGCGTTTGTGAATTTGATTAAGACCAGCATGGCTTTCGCGTGCGGCGCACATCAAGGAGCACGGCGCGGAATCAACGAATTTTGATGCATGCTTAATCGGGGCTGATTTGCGTCTCGAGTGTGTCGCCATTAACTTCGACCACGCCCCTCGAGTTTCAGGTGGAAAGGCAGCGAAAATGGCCCTAATTGAAGGGAAATATGCCTGCTTGATTGGTTGGGATTTTGCTGTTAAAGGAATCCGTGAAAGGCGGCGAATGCATTATGATAATAGGCGTTTGGTTCGTTACTTATCTGCATGGTCACCATATATATATAGAAAATATAAACTAGTCCGACAGGTGCAATGGCGTCTATAAATCGCTTTGTTGGTTTCACTGATCACACTGACCGGAACGAGAAAGAAAGAAAGAAAGAAAAAAAAAAAAAAAAAAAAAAAAAAAAAAGGAAGCTCGTAGTGAAAACGCGCCTGTCATCAAATCTAATAACTTAATTGAATGAAGCAGCCACCATAGATATGTTTCATGCATTTTCTTTTGAGAACCAGCACTCGCTTGCACTCCGAGTTTTAATTGCCTCGGCGCATCAGTCGTTAAACACACATGCATAAGGTCTTTGACGCACAGGATTCCTTATTTATTTATTTATTTATTTATTTATTTATTTATTTATTTATTTATTTATTTATTTATTTATTTATTTATTTATTTATTTATTTATTTATTTATTTATTTATTTATTTATTTATTTATTTTTTATATTTTTTTTTATATTTTTTTTTATTATTATTATTATTTTTTTTTTTTTTTTGTAACCACAAATTCCGGCGGCGAGTTCCGGCACCTTAGACGATTTTTTTTCCGGAATCGAAACTCCGGGAAAAGGCCCGGATTCCGGGAGCCGGATCCGGAACCCGAAATTCCGTGCATCCACAATTATAATATAAGAGGTGATCTTATTTACAGGACAATGCACGTATTGACAAGGAACTGACCCAATCTGCTTCCTTATGGGAGTTTTATAATAATGAAATTCATGATTCTACTCTTCAGAGGAATGTATCTGCAGGTATTGCATTCATACATGTATAATATTCGCGACAACATCAATGGCACATCAAAAAAAATATTAATTCGAACATTTTTCCTGAAAAGGAAACACAATGCAAGTTGTGTGGAACCGACTTGATAGATATACATGCTTATCACAGAATATAATAAATATTCTGACGTAATGAACACCTCCGACGTGCATGGAGTATCTGAAAGTCTGCTTATGCCGCAATTTACTGCAAGCCGCTGTGTGCGGAATATCTGGTGAAAACACCTCGCAAATTTGCGATACTTTTCACCAGTTGGAACGAGTACTGGATGCATTGCACGAATAGTGGTCATTGTGGCCATTTGGAATAGTGGTCATTTGTCATACCAGGCGCCATAAATATCCACATTTGTATTTGGTAAGTAATACTGCATCATTCGTGCGTTTGTTCGTCTTGGTTGATGTTTATAGGCATCTTGGTTCTAAGCCTGTTCACGACCTACATCCATATGCACACACATGCTTATACATATGCATATACATGCATATTGTCAATTTGACTTAAAACAAGAACTATGGAGGCGAACTGCACAATTACTCACTTCGTGTATAAATACAAATAATATAATTTATAGTGTTAGATTGTTGTCAAAGTAACATTCAAATGTAAAGTTGTTGAATTGATATCACAATTAACTAATGAGTGATTACTGAATAAATAATAATTAATCACACAAAGTTTAATTACTTATCTACTTAACCGAATCTAATATAACACAAAACACACGGGGCCAATATAGAATAAGCGAGGTACCACGTGACCTCATTTCAAAACCTAGTCATTATAGGGTTGCAATTCAGTGGTTCAATATCAAAGAGATGTTACACCATTTTCAATTTCACTTTTCAATACACGTGTAAGAAAATTGAACTGTAAGCAGTAAAATCAAAGTGAACATATTCAATTAAATCGTCAACAATCACGGAAAGCTCAATACATCTGTGGGGTTTTATGAGTTCCTAGTTTCTAATATTGTTTACGAATCGTTTGACACCCCTCACCCCGTTACTGGCCTTCAGTACCATACACCCCCCTCCCACCCCACCTCCTGTGTGTCTCGCTTTCAAAGTAACATTTTATAAATTTATGAAGACTTACTCGTAATTTTCAACTTCTCACCGCTGTCATTTCTCGAGATTTATTTCTCGTGAAAGAAGAGCACACGGCCCTCACATAGAATAATTACGTCATCCAGACGGACACTGGTCACTCTCACTCTGCCGACCGACAAGAGATACTTTTTCAATCTATTTAATATTTTCTCTCGTTTTCTTAATTCATCAAATGCGTGTGACCCCCAGGCATGCATGCATTCTTTGGTGTTTGCCGTGCATGTGGGTGGCGGGCCTTATCATCACATTACCCGGGCTCTCATCGGAACCCATTTCAGCAAAACGGGTGCAAAGAAATGGGGGTAGCGAGTGCCGCCCAATCCCGCCTTCTCTCTTTTCATCCGACCGCCCACATTAAGAGCTAACTCACTCTAAACTCATGAATATATTTAACCCTTCAGAAGAATTAGAAGAAAAAAAAAGAGAGTTCTAAGCAGATAGATAAAGCTGACTTCTTAAGTAGGATAATGTGATATAATGATACAATGTGTGTGTGTGTGTGTGTGGGGGGGGGGTATGTTAGTACACCACAGAACATATATCACCAACTTAATATGCGTGAAGCAAAAAGAAATCATATTGCAACTAGTAATGTTAGGACTCCAAAATAAATCTTAAAAACAACTCGATTTGTGAAAACTTGAAGTAATACAAAGCGCATACCGGCTGCTAAAACCGGCCACGTCTCAACCGGTCATGCATCACCATGGCAACATGCTCATCATTCACAGCCGATGAAGTCGCGTGAAGTGATGCACACTGCCCGTGCATTTGTGACACCTCTCCTTGAAGATCACACACGCTGCGAGGCGCAATGACAGCGACAAGACACGTCGCGGAGGGTTGCAAATCAGACAGCAGAAGGGGCATTAATCTTGCGTGTATATCAGGGCCAATCACACCCCACCGCGCGTCCTATTCACCCTGTCGCGACCCTTGATTCACTCGCACTAAACGTCAGCAGAGATCTCTGCTCGAATGCTCATGCTGCTGCTGCTGCTGCTGCTGCGTGCAGTCATCTTGCTTCTGTTTATGGCGTTTATATCACGGCATCTTCAGTCTGCTGACACGACAAGCAGCCAGCTTTATTCCACATGTCGTCTATCTGACCTTTCTCTGATTTTCTGAATCTATGCATGAATACTTACATAGAGACGCAATTCACGCTTAGCTTTCGTGTATATAATTATATACTTGAACCTTTCTAGAATATATGCTGAGTGTATAACGCGCATTAATGCTAAGGTAATCGTGATGCACCCCTTCAAACTTCCTCCTCCTTCTCCTCCTCCTCGTCCTCCTGCTCCTCCGCTCCTCCTCCTCACTTCCTCCTCTTTCTCCTCCTTCTCCTCCTCCTCGTCCTCCTCCTCCTCCTCGTCCTCCTCGTCCTCCTCTCCTCCTCCTCACCTTCCTCTTCACCTTCCTCCTCACCTTCCTCCTCCTTCTCCTCCTTCTCCTCCTCCTCGTCCTCCTCTCCTCCTCCTCACCTTCCTCTTCATCTTCCTCCTAACCTTCCTCCTCATTCTCCTCCTCCTCGTCCTCGTGCTCCTCCTGCTCCTCCTCCTCACCTTCCTCCTCCTTTTCCTCACCTTCCTCCTTCTCCTCCTCCTCGTCCTCCTGTTCCTCCTCTCCTGCTCCTCATCTTCCTTCTCCTTTTCCTCACCTTCCTTCTGCTCCTCCTTCTCCTCCTTCTCGTCCTCCTCGCCCTCCTCATCCTCCCTATCCTTCTCCTTCTTCTCTTTTTTGCTCCTGCTCCTGCTCTCCTGCTCTCCTCCTCTTCACCTTCCTCCTCCTTCTCATCCTCTTCCTCCTGGTCGTCGTCGTCGTCGTCGTCGTCGTCGTCCTCCTCTTCCTCTTCCTCCTCTTCCCTCTCCTCCTTCTCCTCCTCCACAGATGCCATGCCAGTAGTAGATTACGTCCTCAAAAGGTGTCGGGCAATGTTTGCAAATGCTTCCCTTTTCCCCGTCCACCCTCCTCCGACTCCTCTCTCCCGGGACTCAGCCTCGAAATAATAATTCGCGGCCATTTATGACGACAGAAAGAGCAATTATTTGGAAGGGCAGAAGTGCGACGAAACGATTAGGTGCAATTGGGGAGGAGAAAGAACTCCCTGCGACACAAGTCAGAGGCCAACATTCGTGTCACGACAACGTAATGGCTTATGTGGTTCTTTCATGCTCGATTAGCTTATTGCGATTGGGGGAAACCTAGTTGAAAAGGAGCGTGTAAAATTACACCTTCTGTGCATATGGTTTTAAAGAGGAGATGCAGTGTATCCCTTTAATGTTACAGTTTTGCACAAAATAATGCAATTCTCACATAATCTGTTTGAAGAGTTTTATAATTTATTTTGTTTCTAAACCAAATAGTTTAATGAGGGCAATTAGCAGCTGATCATGTTGATGATTAAATGTTTATCTTGTAATCACTCTTGAGAGTAATCTGATATCAGTTGAGCACCTTTGCATTTTAAAAGTTAACCTGCGTCGAAGCCTTTTATTTTTATTTTTATTTTTATTTTTTTTCTGAACCTGGGGTGCACCAGGTGGCAAGGGCCAAAGAGTTAAACAGTCTTGAACCATACCTGAGAACTAAACTTAAAAGAGTTTAAATCCCAATAAACACAAGCTTCAAAGTTCGGCTCCTCGACAGGGAGGCAAGCTGGCCTCTTCACGGGGCGAGGCATCCTCCCCCTCTTCCTCACACCCCGATTACGTCATCCGCAAATTGATTAGTCAGCAGAATACCTGAGCTCACCTTTGGTCAAACACCTGAAGACAAATCAAAGGGCGGAATTGTTTGCTCCTTCGGCGTGGCCGCTCAGCGCCGCCGCCTGTCGGGTGTTGCGCCCTAAACCGCACGTGGCCACTCGTGGCGTCATTGACTCCTGCGGTAGATACCAATTATCTTGAAAAGACTTCTTTATTTCAAAGGTATATGAAATGAAACAAAATGACGCATTCAGGAATTGCTTACGCCTACTTAACACAAATAAATATATTTTGGAGACTTGCTATGAAAATGCTATGCATGGCAATTCGTTTCTTGTCGCTTTGATACTATCTTATGTAAATACGTATAAACAATGCAGAGTACAGCTTGAAATATTTCATACTCAATAGTAAAGCGATGAAATATAACATAAAATCTGATACAATGTGCTGGTAAAAATCAAGTATATACGCAAAATGTGTATAGCTGTTCATCAAATCTTGCGGTTTGAATTTGTCCATTGATGAGATCGCAGGAATAAATTTGCCATTCAATGCAATCGACCAGCAACCCGGATGAAGCAACACATTCACTCTGAATGCCACGCTAGAGAGAGAGAGAGAGAGTGATAGAGAGTGGCGAGGAGGCATCTCTATTTGAATAGCTAATTATTCACCTCTATCTTGCTCTCCATTTCTCTCTAATCTAATTCAATTCCTTTGTGTTATTAGTTCGTCATCACGATAAAGATAAATGAATTCCCAAAGAACTTTTCATTGTGCGTTCGTCTCTTGAAATTGCCCTTGAGAAGGAATTTGATTGAATTTCGAAAGGAATCAATTTAAGGAATTTGACAGCGAAACGGTCGCCAGTAGCGATTTGGATGCGATCCGAATAACCTGTGCATTCACGGACGGTTCTTCCAATGGCTTTCGAATGGGGTGCACCGGATTAACGAGCAAATCAACGGTTATAGCAGATTTCATATATTCCAAAGCAATAATTTGGTTTGGAGTCATTGGCCCCCAAGCGCCCGGGAGAGCATGGGGCGACCACGTGCTATTGTCCCGGGAAAAGCTCCTCGGCCGCCGCGAGCCTTTAGATCACTCGGTGATCACCGATGAAATCATTATCCGAAGCGAGCAGCTGAGGCCGCAAAGGCGAACCAAGTCGATGCTCGTTTACACGCATCACCGCGCATGCGCGTATTGGCTGAGGGACTCACGAGGCCGCTGATTGGATGAAAGCTAACGACGCGTCGACCAATCAGGAGGCGTGGAGAGACAGCCCTGCCTAAAGAGGTTAAAAGGCGAGAAGCGACCGTCAGAGCCAACTTCGCACACCGGATTCACCCGCCGCGACAGCAAATCGTTAATTATCGCAGGATATTTGCTGCCATGATGCCAAAGGCGTTCCTCATGAAGACTGGGGCGAAGAGGCCTTTTATGGAAGACTTTGACGACGCTCCACGATCCTCCCCTCCGACAGGAAGCGACGGAGGAAGTGCGTTCACCATCGTCCACCCGAAAATCGCCAGAACTGGTAGGTTGCACTTGTTAATAGGAGCAAAACTTAATTATAGCCATGTCTAAACTCAGATGTAGCATTCTAGTGAAATATACTGGTCGTGAGATTGATTTGATTTTGCGTGATATAATTATTAAGTAGTGATAACCACGCATTCTTGTGATAAAATCAAACATCAATTATTTGGTTGCGTGCATCCAGGCACCGATGCCTCAAATGCACAATTATCTTTCAACCTTAAAAAATTTATCCCTCTGCGACATACCAAAAATGGGACGCATGCATTAAATCCCAACTCACTATTTATTGGTAATCAGATAGTTTTAAATAATCTCTCACTCTATCATGGATTTTCAAAACAGCTATACTGTTATGCATATATAGCACCGCGAGTGGCGGCAGAAAAGTCTAATATAAATGTAAATTGAAAATACCCAGATTGGTTCGGTGATAATAAAAAAAAGGAATCCTTTTATTTCTTTTATACTCCGATATTTTTCAGTTTATCAAATTCCTCGTTGTGAATGAGCCGAGGAGGGGTGGGGGTTGTATAGCGCTGGACACATATGTTAACGACGCTCACTCGCCCTTTCAAACGATTTATTAAACTTTGAGTAAAGTGATTCGTTGCATGTCTGGGCGGTCGTCGGCCTGACACTCCACATCGGATCAGGTAGAAATCTCAACCGTAAACGTGTTCATTGAAGCCACACAATCACTGCGTTGAAATCCTTTTGATTTCACTTATAAGGGAATCCTAAAAGTATTTATAAGCACGCCATAGAGCAATTTTTAAACAACATTGATAATTATTGTGTGTGCCACTCCTCTCTTGGAGTGGTCTCGATATATCGTTATAAGCTTTGTATCACATTGCATCTGTTGTCTGTTTACATGCAATCAGCTTATCAGCTTTTTGACACGCGTTTGAGAGGGTAATTCTGCGCGATTAGGGAGATTAATCTCGATGTAACAGTATGGCGACAAGACAGCTGCACTCTGTTGATCAGGCATCGCAGGTAGGCACTTATCAAGTGCCCCCCCCCCCATTTCCCCTCTGTGCAAAATGACTTTTTTTTTTCGTTTTTAGCTCACTTGTGCTTATAAATTTCTCACTTTTAACGCCTCTTGAGTGGAGCAATTAAAACGAGGTGCGTTATTACGAGGCAGGAATCACGGCTTCGACTCCATCAAAAGGCGACGGCAGCAGCAGCAGCAGAGCGTATCGTTATAAATGGAGTCGCTTTTCAGTGAAATAAAAATGCAACTGAACATTAAATGATAGCAGCCCTCTTAAAGAGTCTGAAGTCAAAAGTTTCTTTTTTTTTTTTTTTTTTCTTTCAGTAATTTTCGACGGTCGTGATTTTGTGCATATTTTTCTCTCTTTCTCTCTTATATACTGTAAGCTCATGAGAAATCGAAAAATATATGTGAATTTCTCAAACTACTTGTCGCATATAAGTGATAAATGCGAATAAGTTAATTTTTTTTTTTACGACCGGAATTATAATTAAACGGAGGCCGTGTTAAATGCGTGTTCAGAGTTTTCACTGAAAATAAAACTCATTCGTGAATTATAATTTCGTAGTCGAGATATCACGAGAATAGTTTATGAAATGTTTGCGAGTGTTATAGTTTATGAGGACAGGGGATGAGTGCACTCTCTAATTAACGCTTTCTTTATATGACTAATTAATGAATACTGTGAGTGATGTAGTGCGGCGGCGTACATGCTATTACAGAACGGCAGGTGCGTTTTATTGTTCGCTCTCTGATTCATTCATACACCGCTTCCCCGTCAGCTAGCTGATCAGACTAAGAATCGATATCTCAATGAACAGATTGAATTGAGCAGTTCCCCAACCATCTATCATGCATGATTTATCCCACAGGCGAAGACGAGCCCTCCACCCCAAGTCCTCCGCTGCTCTCGGCGCCCGTGACCCCACCTGTAATCGGCGGCGTGCCTGGAGCTCTCCCGTTGCACCCCGGCTTCATGGGGCTCTATCACCCGTCGCTCCCCATGTGGAACCCGAAAGACTGGCAAGCTGCGCCCCTGATGCACGCCCTGCAACAGAGGAACCCTATGCTCGATTACGGCTACCTGGCAGCGATGCACAAAGGTGAGAATGGGGCTCATTAAGGGCAGGTGACATGCATACCTGCGCGCCTGTCAAGCTCAAGGGCTTTAAAGCCAGCTTCAACACATGCTCAATACAACCCCTGTCGCGTGTACCGTTATGTCAATATTGGAGTACTCTACGCTGCAGGATTCGGCAGCTGCGAGCTTCATAAAAGCAAATAAATATGAGTGAAAGGAGTGAGGGGCATTCTGGGAAGCCTGCTTGTCTATTGTTTTCTTTAAACCTATAACGAGCACTCGAGAGATAAAAACCCCAACGTATGTAGTAAAGATAGTAAGAAGTTACGTCGATCATTGATGCAGCAGTTCAAGTGCCATGAGAAGTCGCCAAATGCGCCCAGTGGAGTTACATAACTCTCCCTTTCTGCTTCAGATGACTACATGCGCTCAATGCTCACCAAATGGGACCCAAGACTCGCTTACTCAGAGCTCTACCGCTCATGTTTGATGGCGCATCAAGTCAGACTGAGACAACAACACCAACAGCAACACCATCCACAACAACAGCAACAACAGCAACAGCCCACCAAAGTCACGTCACCCCCCACTCCAGCTACCCCAAAGAAATCGCACAAACCGATCTGGAGCCCAGCCTCCGATCTCGAGAAATCCCAAGAGTCAACGAGATGTTCGCCTGAAGCCATTTACAAGCAACCTCACTGGGATGTGATGTCGCCTCTGGATCTGGACGGGAAAAAGACTCCTGAAGAATCAGCCGACGGTGCCTTTGAATGCGTCACCTGCAAGAAAAAGTTCACCACCCCTCATGGTCTCGAGGTGCACGTTCGTCGCTCGCACAGCGGTCGACGACCTTACGAATGCGACGTCTGCAAGAAGACGTTCGGCCACGCGGTGTCGCTGAGTCAGCACAGAGCAGTTCATAGTCAGGAGAGGTGCTTCCAGTGCAAGCAGTGTGGCAAGACCTTCAAGAGATCATCCACTCTGTCCACCCACCTGCTAATCCACAGCGATACGAGACCCTACCCTTGCCAGTACTGCGGAAAGCGCTTCCACCAGAAGTCCGACATGAAGAAACACACCTACATCCACACTGGTAGGTGTTTTTTTACCTGTATTGTTGCAAATGGCATCGCTGGGTTTGAATATTTCACAAGCGCCACACCATTAGAGTAAATTAAAGCGTGCTCTTCCCCGCTCTCGTGCCTCCAAGGGCCGATGTTTTTTCGCTGCCTGGATCTCCGGCGCTCTCCTACCTGAGATTGCAAGCGAATTCCCTAGAGTGAACAAGCTGAGCTTTAATCTGAGTTACACACGGCACGCTAGTCCCTTGTGATACCTCTCTAGGCCTTGCAAAGGTGCCTGCGCTCCTGCATTAGCAATGAAGCCTTCGCGGTTCTTTTTTAATTACTGATCCGTTTCTGATTGTGATTTTACATGTTGAGGTCATCAGTCGCTGCTTGTGTTAACACGCTATGTCTCTTTTCGCAGGTGAGAAACCCTACGTCTGCCGGCAGTGCGGAAAAGCCTTCAGCCAGTCATCGAATCTGATCACGCACAGCCGGAAGCACACCGGATTCAAGCCGTTCCCCTGCACCGTCTGCAACCGTTCATTTCAACGCAAGGTTGACCTCAGGCGCCACATGGAGACGCAGCACTCTATTGCGTCACAAGATACTCGTCAAATGACGTCCCATCCGTTGATGTCATCCAAAGATGGCGGCACTGCTGATGTCGCTGGCAAACTGAGCATGCATCCACATCCCCACGTCGACCCCAAGTTCGTCTCGGCTGCTGAACATCTGAAATCGCTGAACATGAACCACCATATGACATCGACACCGTTCCTGCCACACCATCCTTTGCTGGCTCCTTCTAATGGTCCAGTTATGTACTCACCTGTCAAGACGGAGCTGCACGATGTCAACATCAACAACAATAACGACATCGACAGGGACAACAACGAAGTCGCTAAATATGACGAAATTGACGTCGTGAAAACCGAACCAGAAGACCTTTCACCACAAAGAGACTCGGTTGATATTGACAGGAAAAGTGACGACGCTAAATCGTCATCACCAACTCTCAACCGGGGAGAATAAGACTGATATTTATGTATATAGAGAGAGCTGTATGTTGTACATATATTTTTTATCATTATTCCAATTATTATGTAATATGTGATACGTGGCTTTGAATGAAGTTTTTTATAATGAAAACGTGATTTGTATGGAATATAATGTATTATTGCCTCGGTCAAAAATCAACCTAACCCCGATTCTAGTCTATTTATAGTAAACTCTTTATTATTGGATGTGTTCAGTATTATAACGTATGCATGAGTTGTGCATGCAAACTGTACATAAGCTCTACCAGAAAACTTTTTTTTTTTTACTGCACCAATATTTGGAAATCGATATTGAAGATTTGATTAATTATTACGGTCATAAACAAAATGATTTTTATTACTTTTTACTTGTTATATTTATGTGAACGTGTAAAGTGACTATATTCCTCGCAGATTGTATACTTCGAATGTTTTGATAGAGGATTACACGAAGCCGTATTTCTCATCTCATGCATTCTCATGTTCTTTCTCTTTCTCTTCTCACTTTTTGAATTTATCTCGAAGCAAGAATCAAAATAAATGAACAACACATGTACATCATCTCTCGTTTTCATTTCCACAAACGCCGCGATTTCGAGTAGGAATCTGAAGCAATATGAGTGGGCACTATTACGTAATAGAGGGATCGGGATCCAGTTGGCACCTGCCACTCACCCCCTCGCTTCGTACCCCTGATGGCATTGGTGCTGATCTTTTATGCAATTCATTTACCCTGTTCATTGTGAGCAATGTTTGCAAACAAACAAACCGATCGCTGAGATTTCGAAAAGAACTTGTGGGAACCAACCAGCATGCCGAGCGACGGTCGCAAGACAAACACCTTAGCGCTGATGCCTGATCAAGACGCCTCACTCTACTGAGCATGCGAACGGGCCAGGTGCTTCACCCATTCACCAAATCATTAAAATCATTCAATCAATATAAAATATACAATCCATTAAAATCATGCATCGATTCCTACTACTCCGCCTCGACCTCCTCAATTTCCTTTATACCCTCTTCTTCTCTTCTATACTCCTCCCCCATTCCAATGTGTTTACATATAACTACCCAATTACTCTTACTCTTGCCTGCAACATTATATCATGTAATTTTTTATTTAGCCGCTCATTAACTATTATATATCTGATTCATTCAGCCTGTTAAATGACACGATCTCAATGGAATAATAGCCATGAGAATCGTTTCAAGAACTCTTGAGGTTTCGCTCAGAAAATCTTCGTCCAGAAAAGCGTATTGAAACAATGAGGTGGCTAAGCCCATCTCGGAACTCTTCAACCATTTAGGGCCTCCGCGCCTTAGGCCCTCAAGGATGGACCTAATAAAAGAGGCTGCGGACCTCATCGCTGTGGAGCCAACGTAGAGCAGCCCTGATTCGGAAACATGACCCGAGACGGGGCTAATCTCGGGGGTTGAGCAGAAATTTCAATATAAATTGAAAGGCATCAGTGCTTCTCATTAAAGAGATGAAAGGAGAGGTCGCTTCTGAATGCGGACACAGCAAGGCGAGCCGCGGCTGTCAAATCAGGCTCACCAAGACAAAGGACTTTCCAGGTCATCAACGATTGGTCCATCTCGACTGAATCGACGTATACGCTATATATTTGCTACAATTATAATCTCATCACTAGATCTTAAATGTACTTGGTATGATTATTATAGCGTATGACAAATGAAGCTGGAATTAGGTTATGTATTATATAGTAATGCTTTCAACGAGTTCAATTTTGTTGATATATTGAGCCATGTTTAACTAGAGACGTATGGATACGCGTACAATCCGGATTCGGTAATCTCTCTGAGTGTATCGACCGAAGCAGCGAGAGCGTGCGAGAGCGTAACGCGGACTGTCGTGGAGTGATGTCAGTCATTTCGCTGATTCTCTGAGGATTTCACTTAACGATCGCCAGGCGTATTACAAAGCTTCGACCACATTGTCCGGCTGTCCGAGACTGAGCAAGTGACCAGATTGGCTGCAGGAAGCGCGTAATTGTGCCTCATTGATTCAATCGGCGGCCAACAAGCAAATGGAGAGGCAACCGGGCGGGTGAACTGCACTCGCATGGATAGGCCGTCAATTGCCGCAGTGCATGTCCAGCATGCAAGTCAGTGGCCGCCATTGTTGTTCGGTGGCAAAAAATGCAATGATCTCCTATGACCCGTGGGTTGGGGGATTGCTGCCGCTGCTGCTGTTGGGTAATGTGCGGGTGAGGTGCAGATTACGTAACTTCCTCAAGTGCTCTATAGGTCGCATGCACTCCTGATGACAACGTTAATCAGCGCATTATATTCGCGGAAAGGTGGCTAAAAAGCCAGCAAACAAAGACTGCTTGGCGGTGAGCGAGTGAGCGCGAGTGTAGAGCATGAAGCTGATGCTTGGCTGCTTCCGAGCATGAAATATGTATGCGAGAAGGAAGGATCGGTCGCACTCCGCCGCAATTGATCATCGCGTCACAATCAGTCCTCCACTGTTACTCTTCCACGCGCAACTCACAAAAGTCCTACCGATAAAATATTCAACCGATCGCCGACAAATCCATTGAGTGAAAAAGTCTGATTTCCACACGACAGTCGCGTCCGACAATCGCGTACGTGGAAAACAAACATCACACGGCGGCTGATTGAAATTTTTGTTATGAAGGGTTTGAAATATCTGTTGAATTATGTAACAATATATCAGAATCTAAATACGAAGAGATGGGGTGGTAACGGGGGTTCGTTTTCTGTGACGTAGCACAGTAAGGGGCGAACAATGGAGACTCAGTCCAGTGATCTGGAACAAAAGCGAGTGCGCATGGGCGGCGGTTGGAGGGGGAGTAATCAGATCAGGTGTATATGGCGACGACGCATTGCTGACAAAATCAGCCAGATTTATGCTCTCAAAGAGTGGCACTGCTCCCTGTATAATTCACTGCTTGCTCTTTTGATGCCTTCAATGCACAGCGCATAATTCATGAACTTCAAGGCTGCATTTCAATTGCCATACACTAAAGCAACAACTCTGTGTCCTGTGGTCTACAGAAAATTAGCATGTATATATAATATGACAACTGTTTCACATCTACGCTCATCATTGAGAGTGTGACGTGGAGGATGTCTTGCATTGAGGCCATTAAAGAAGTGTCCGTGTTCCTTAATTGGGGGTATAGACCCGTATGGATCGCACCTGCACAATCTCATCTGTTGCGTCATGCAGGAGAAACAGATCAATAGAATAGCTGAATCTGATGTTTATTGTTGCTAAACAGCTCAAACAGTCAGATCAAAGCTCCATATTGACTCTGATTAAGCTGCGCAGGGGAACGGGACATTGATCGCAAGCAAAGATGCCAAGGGAAACGGTTCAAGATTGAGAGGGACCAGGGAGAAGACAACGCGCGGGCAACTGTGATTAATAGCCAACAATCTTCACCACAGAAGCTTCAAAACTTCATGAATTTGCAGTACGCGTATAGGCAAAACTCACGAGTGTCCGAAATCTTTAAGACGAGGAGCAATTCATTTCACACGTATACAAGCAGATGTAGTTAACGACAGTGAAATCGAATCGTTTTCTCATATTTCGTTTCCATGCGAATCATATAATTTCGTGACACGTCTAATTTGATATCAAAATGAAAAAGACGTATACTCCATGGAAATGGGTTTCACTTTTTATAAATCGTAAAATAGCTTAATTAACACATTGATGACGCAAAAGAGGTTTGTGTCAACTTGACCGGCCTCGGTCAGCAACAGCTTGGTCAATTACACTGAGTGTAGCCCACGTGACAGGGTGGTCAAGAGATCATAGTGGTCAGTGGAATTGGGAGGTGGACACGTTGGTCATGCTAAATGGACGAGGATGTTGGTGTGTAATTTGCACGTATAGATGCGATACCAGGGTGCGTATGTGTGGTTGCATGGGTTACTACAGTATAACACAAATGCTAGTATAACACAAATGCTAGTATAACACAAATGCTAGTATAACACAAATGCTAGTATATTGTCAAATACACCGAGGTTCATTTTTTCTCTCACTTTTGGGGCAGAAAAAAAAAACTGTTGAAAGAGACATTCGTTCTCTGATCGTGTTGGTCGCTTATTGACCACCTAAGACAACAATCATCGACCTGAGGACGGCGGTTGACTGGTCGCTCGGACAAAAGCACGATGGACACGTGGCATTGGTCAAACATAAAAACAACGCTGAGCACCTGCAGAAAGACGATATTTTCCTTTGGGCAATCGCATGCTCTATAATTCCAATCCGTTTCCCATCAAATCTGTCCTTCTCGGTGACGTAAGCGGGCTTCCCGAGATGAATAAACGATTCGCGTCGGCCTAATGCTGTTATCCTCTGCGCCGAGTAAATCTAGATAAATGAAATTATCCTTCTGCTAATGGCCTCGAATGAGGCGACCTCTCAAAATGGTGCACAATTCGTGAACTTTCGGCGCCAATCTCGTGATATTTGGCGTGATTTGCCGGAGATGAAATATTTATACATTTTGCGAGATGGAAAGACGCGTTATGTTTGAGAAATGGGCGTCTCCTGGGAATAGAGACCGAATCATCACATAATTTGAAGCGCGCATGCGTCCAGGCAGAGTGGCAAAATCAGAAGAGAAGCTATTATGGGACGGAGTTTCGTCCTGAATGCTTGATGCCTTCGTGGCAAGTGCGCCGGCTATCAAGTTCTGATGGCAACGGGACACCGTGAATGGCAATGCGCTAAAAAGTACGCTGCTGTCATGTGAGTTGCATTCGGAAGATGCATTTGAGAATGGGACACTGCAGCGTATAATGTATTTATACCCATAACACCCAGTCAAATAAGCAGGATAGAAACACCGGAACCCCCTAAGTACCACGAAACACAAAAGAAAACCGTTAAAGAGAGGCGCAGAAGCAGAGAGGAATGAAATAATCCAGGTACGACAATCCACAGTGTGAATTTAGTGATCTGAGCAGGAGGTATAACGACACACACCAGTGCGCCTCATATATCTCGCGCACCGATCGGAAGCTCTTAAGCCGTCTTCCTCTGAACACAAAACAAAGCGCAGGTTAATAAAGTCATCGACGGCGCCTCACCTGAGGGCCCTGGTGAGGGGGCGATGCGTCATGAATTATGCAAGCAATGATTGCCAGATCAAAAGCTTTGTCTTATATATATGGCAAACATATCATTATTAGAATATACTAGACTACGGGGAAAATCCGAGAGAAACCAGTTAATGGATCCATTGTTATTTTATTTAAGGTTTTAATCAGAAGAAGTACAAAAAAAAAAAAAATAATAAAAATAATAATAAAATAAATAATTGAATTAAAAAAAAAAAAAAATCTAAAACTCCGCCCTAAGTTTACTACATGTAGTATATAATTATGCAAGGAGTGAAAGAGCCCGGGAGAGATTCGAGCGCAAGGATAACGACGCCTTCGACAGAGGGGTTTGGTGCGTTGCCCTCTGCGACCGAAGACGACTTCTCTCCTGGACTCTGTGACTCCTTACATACACTTATTAGAGACCCATATACATATATACGGAAATAACTAACCCCTTCGACCTCCCATGTTCCTACAAGTGAGGACATCTGAGTCATGAAAAAGAGGAGTTGCTCAAGGCCGTTGATTGAGTTCTTCTTCTCCAGCCCACCTCGCTCCATTAAGCGTTGCTCGGAGCCGAATACTCGTCGCTTCATTCATTATTGCGATGTCTTTAAGTGGTGTGGCCCAGCCGAGTGCAGCAGCAGCAGCAGCGGCAGCGGCATGGGATTGAGGAATTCTGCTGACTCCGCGTTTACTGCTCATCATGTGGCGTCGCGTCAATTATTGAGCAACTGCTAACGTGATTATAGTAACTGGCTTGAGTGATTTTAGCCTGTTTTTATCCGTACCTTTGATGCATGCTTAGCGGGGCGTTTAACATTCATCTTTCAAGAGCAGCAGCAGCACCGGAGGAACGAGACGAAATGTTTGCTAGATTATCTCTTATCTATTATCAATGATGTTTTTCCTTTGAGATTTTCGTTGCAACTTCGCGCAATTACATAATATATAGTTGTATATACACACATTTCGGCATCCCGTGGTAGGTATCTGGTGCCTGTTCGGATGACCGGCTGACCACTGGGAGTTGCGAGGTCATCCCGCGAGGTGTGGAAACGAACATCTCGTCTTCATTTGCCTAATGGCTGTGTGGTGTCAGTGCATGCAGCCAAGCTTCGTGTCAATGTCAGTTAACACGCGAAACCGGCGACAAAACGAATTTGGACATTCATGAATGACAATCGGGCCTAAATGAATAAACTTACTAAGAGTGACGCAAGAATGACATAAGCGTGATATAATCATAACTAACACATCTGAAATATGCTCATATCGAATTTACATCTCACTGACACCATTGGTTGCGAGCAGGTAGAGGTATTTGCTCCATTATCCAATTGACATTATTGAGTATACTACTCATGATAGTACTGGCATACTTCACTTTTTCACTTATTCATCGTCTCCAGCTGTTACTTATGAAGCGTAGCACCTCTTGGCTGATTAAATGCTTTTATGAATTGATTAAAAGATTGAATGATTCGGCCGGGTACTAATTTAGCGCGGCCACGTTAGCAACCTGTGTCTAAGAGTACCCGTATGTCTCAGCGGCGGGTGTCGCAGTGCGCCAGATGAAAGAACTTCTCAGATGACTTGATGACTTCCTAGAAGTTGATGAGGCGTGATGCGTATATTGTTTTGTGGCGGCGCCCTCGCGGATATGGTGCTTGACTTTATTGCGCCAAGAGATATACCTTTATGAGTTTACGAGATAAGTATTTTAGAGGGAGGAGGTTGAGGAGTGGGTGCAAGTGGGGGTGCAGTGATCAACGCTGCAGGGGAAAAAAGGGAAAGAGGAACGGCAGCACACAAGCATAGATCCCTAAACCCCCAGACGCATGCAGAAGGAACCCTTTGCAGCATGACATCGATGCCCAAAGATGAAGAAGACGACAAAGCATCCTTGTGCGAATGCGGAAGACGATGGCGTCGAAGATTGTCATCGCATGCATGTTTCATGCAAAGTGATCTCATCGTCAGATGATGACCTGGATTCGATGTCATCCATCAATCAAGACAGCTTCATGTTCAGGGATTTCATCTCGACTCAGAAAACCCGAATTATGCCAACCCCTGGGGGCCAATCTGAGAATAATTCCGACATTTGCCTTCCGGCCTCTTGGTTTCAATCAGAGAGGGGAACGTCGGAGGTGGCAACCAGGTCGGGAGGTGAGCCAATGTGTGGCTGACTCCTCATCACCAGTTCTATGACCCTCTGGCGATGGAGAAAGTAAGCGCTATTGTATCACTTGTGCACTGTAAGCATTAACACCCTGCGCACACAAAAGTAACATAAAATCACAAATTGACTCGCGTGTATAGAAGAACTATGAGGACCGGTGTGAATGCGCACATTCACTGCCCTTTTGGTAATAATTTTGTTATAACATTTAAAACCCTGCCCGCACGATTGCAAATTGCCATTAACATTTAGCGATATACTATTATACACAATTGAACCTTTAATTGTATACAAGATCGATATTCAATACGGATTAATGAAGTTGTAAATAATCTGATTTGACACACAATTAAACAGTTTAAGCTTTGATAAACATCGCTGTTGAAATCGAGAGTTCTTGAGACGAAGGCGTGAAGAGCCTTGAATTGCTCATAGAAAGAATCATTTTGCGCACGAAGCGGATCAGAAGTGTCACCTTCCTCAGGAGACAACAGCTGAAATAGAGGTTAAGAATCTGGAATTGGCTGAGAGCGATGGGCCACGGGGAAAGGGCTTAGTTTCAGGCGTATTTGTTTAGACAATTCCTCATAATGTTACTCAATATTTAGTGATAATTCACTGTGAAATTTTCGCGCAATCATGAGACTGATTCTCTGGGCGGAATGAAAGGAAACCCTCCACACGCATTGATATTGGATAATCATTGGATAATCATTGGATAATCATTTGATAATAATTTCTACACTGTTAAAAATAAATATAAGCTTACAATACACCTGTATTGAAAATCACACGTGTTCGCTTCAGTAGTGCATTGTACATGCATTTAACATAACAGAATGTGACCGGACCGATTAAAACACCTCCGAGTTATAATTGAAAGCCTCTCCATAATAACACAGATATTTCGCCATGCATATCATTAGCATAATCTAGTGAATTCGTTAAGAGATTTGCGTTATTCTACACAATAATGCCTTTATTTCACCTTAAGTGATTTTGATTGTTTGTGGGGTCCACTGAGGTCTCTCTCTGATAGATCCGTGTAATCAACACTTTGAGGTTTTTTATTGTTGGGTATTTTTCCGATCTATCCCCACTCCTTCGCCCTCCTAAGGGACACATTGAGGAGCAAGTCCCGAGAGGAAGATGAAAGGCGACCTAGGTGTGTATTTATTACTGTCTTGTAATTAAGAGCCACGCTAATCAATGTGCCGTGCATTAACATGTTTAGCATTTATATAAAGGTGAAGAGGAAATTCCACCTGCTCATCGTGATGAACATTGCAGAGGAATTCACTTTTGAGCAAATGAACATTTTCAACATTCGGTGAATATCATCAATAAAAATATTAACATCCATGCAAATATATACCTGCGGTATGTTTATGTTATCCCTCTTTAAATACCATACAATCAGTTTGCACTTCATATACAATTTCAAATAAGGTGGCGCAAGTGACAGGAACGCATTTCACTTGAAACAGAAAAACCTGAAATGAAATAAATGACATCGCATCAAGGTGACATAAGTCTTATACACAAGAAGATCAATGCTCAAATGCACCACGACAAGAAACACAGCTGGTGACAGAACAATTACATATTCATAGAATCAACTCATCTCACATGCAGGTAGATCGGATTAATCACCCAACCCTTGTGACAACAAAGCCCCCGATAACGACCCACAACATCTTCAACCTGTCAGCTAACACAAAAGGTAAGAAATGTGACTTTTTCTTTTCAATTAAACTCCTTTCATTTTGGTTTCGCTGGCAGCCCTGAGTGGTCGCAAGCAGATCAGATCGAACATCTTATTAAGCGATGACGCTGCTTGATTGCGACTCCGCTTTCTTGATCGGCGCTCGATAAATCGAAGATCTGGTGAGAAATGCTCTACCTGTGAGCAGATGCGGACACGGGGGCCACATAAAGAGACGCATTGTTGCAGACACCAGTCAATTTCCTTGGTTTTTGACGCGCGCAACCTCCTTTGTTGGTTCTCAATCCTGAATGATAATCTCCTCCGATCACGCTTCCGCTCAACGCACAGTGCTGTTCGGTTACTGGAAATTTGCCAAAATTTATCTATGAATTTGACTGGTGGTAATTGGTGCGTGTATACTTACTATATATGCTCAACCCCGCACGCCACACACATAATTATAATGTCAACCGTGATTGATTCATATTTGAATCACCCAATATAAATTTGATTTACATGAGATACACGTAGGCCAATTAGCTGTAATTTAGCTTGCCAATTAGTGAATCGTGTGTACATGTACAGGTGCAAAGTAAGAATATGTACCTTCCTTAACTATTGCCTATAGGTAATGCACTGGGGAGGTTTGAGAACGGGAGGCGTGACTGTCACAGAGGAGGATCACACAGACGGATGCTGATTGGGATCGAACCGAGAAATCAGGAAAGAGAAAACAAAGCACCGATGACAGAAATCGAAGCGGGCTTTGAGCGAAGCGGAATGCGAGTGAATGCGGAGCACGACCCAACACACTGCGACAGGATCAACAGCCGACACGGTTCTCAAACCGATTGATTGCTCATACGGACTAACATTCAAGGAATTGGGTGAGGTAACTCAGAGGAAAGTGAAGGTGGAGAAATAAGGAGACGGAGAAATGAGGAGGTGGAGTAGTGTGGATGTGAATAAACCAATTTGATGAATAGCATCCTTATAGCATGTGTTATTCAGACCGTTATAATAGCCATCTATAACAAAGCGATCTGGGAATCCATAGTTTAGCAGCGAAAGGCCAAATCTGCATGCTGCGATCATAAGACGCTCGCAGATGATTGCGAATGATGAATGTCTTCTTCGCATCCGATGTGCGACAATAAAGCGCACGTGTGCTGAGACGATTGAGGCCTACGCCGCAGAGTTTAGCGCTGAAATTCTTGTCACGCAGACCCATTTGTTTAATCTATGCTTCTGTTAATTGTTCATTTACGTCCCGATTGTATATCACTGCAGATTTCCTTTCGCACAATCAATTATTTGTATCGATTCATATGATTTCCTGCCACATATACATATGTTCTCTAAGCCTGTTTCGTGTGCATTGTATTTTGATGGATCCATAAATTTCTCTTACGTTTAATTAACGTCGTTCCTCCCTCGCACAAACTTGTGAAACTCGTTAATTTTACAAGCGTTTTCAAGCCGTTATGTCTCAGATTTTAATTGTTTATTTTGTTTTACAGCAATCACTCCGATCACAGCTGTCAGAAGATAAGAGACGACGCAATGTATAACTCGTATAAGGTGAAAGATGCTGAATTCGTGCTTTGCTTATTTCAGGATTAAAAAGGATAATTATAATTAATTAATGGCGCGAAGGAAACAATTAATATCATCCACGCGCTTGCCTCACCGGAAGTCAGTTCGTATCACATGACTTCCGAGTGCTGTTCGCTCGATGTGTTTACTGTTTGATCTATTGACAACGAGCTAATTAAGAACACTTTGTTCCAGTTGCTACTGAGGCGTATATGCAACAATGGTCTGATTGGCCGCGCTGATCGCCACCTCTCTCCAACTCCACCGCCTCCACCCATGCGGTTACATAACTCAGTGATCACACTAATGGTTACAATCCTTTCAGAGAGCCAACACTTGCATCTGTTTCCTTTCAATTATGAGTCGGTTTTAATCTTCGAGCGATTCGCGTACACAGCTGATCCCCTGGGACCACTGGTAACTGAGCAACTTGTCGCTCTCGTCTGCTCTGCTTAACGCTTATTGCGGACATCAGTAACTGATTATCGCATTAAACGCCATTCGCAGACGCCAATGGCCGCTGCACACGGCCGCCGACAAACGACCAAAAATCGAGTTAGGCCCTGCAGCTATCGAGTTATGCGTTTTGTTTCAGCTTTTTGCGGACGAATGAGTGGCTTCTGTCAGCGATAATCGGCGCCGATTCTCTCGGGCCCCTGGCCACAGCATCTGCAGGATAATTGCAATTGATTCGTGTTTACTTTGCAAGAGATATAGATGCTGGTATATTTAGCTAGTGCGCCTGATAAAATCTCAATAACATAAATGGTGTTGCTGCTGCCGACTTGTATAATGGTAGCATATACGGGCGGGGAGTGCCGCGCGGCGGTATATATACTGATTAGTGGTTATATTCGTTACATGTTATAATCCCTTTTAACCTGGGTCTTTGTGCCTCGCTGTTTGTGGTTATATATGCTCCGTGACCAGAACCGTGATGGTAAAATATAAAACGGCAAGTGTTTTTTCTGTTGGAGTTTCCCACCAGATTAGCCGACGGATACAAGCGACTGTTTCATGTGATCACGTTCATCCTTTTATTGCAATTGATTGCGGTGCGAATGAGATTCACAAACAATAACCATGATTGCATGTGCAGTCGGTGTTGCGTGGCCGCTTGTTTGAACTCCCGTTCTCCCAAATTACATCTTCCCCACTCACTACGAAAAAATATATGTGTGTTTTGTCACCATGTTCCAGTGCAATACTTGTAAACAACCGCATTCATGGGTGGGGCAATGATTGCATAACAAATTAATGTCAGATCAACTGACGCTGATCTTTATTGAATGGGGATCAGAATATGTATATACATAGTTTTATAAATAATAGTAATAATGGTAATGATAATTTATTCATTTATATATACCACAGTTATAAGATAAAAGTTTCTATGCGCAAAAAGAAAATTACATGCATTAATAATAAAGATGATGCTATAATATCATGTTAAGAGAGTCATGGGTGCACAGTGCCATTTCATATGTGAGGACACCGTGGCAAGAGCCCGTCCTTTTCCTGGTCGAAAAACGCACTGCTCTGGAACACCATGAGACGTAATATTAACATACAAAAATGTTAAGATATGAATTAAAAGATTAGACTATGTACCATTGACGAAACATAAAAGTTTTCAATTTCTTCTTGAAGGACTGCGATGGCTGCGGCACTCGTAACTCTCTTGGTAGAGAATTCCATATCTTGGTTCATTCACACGCCATCGATCGTGCCCCGTACATATTTTTTTTTGAAGCTGCGTTTTCAGCATAAAAGCATCGTCGGACAATCTTAGTGGCCTGAGTGAATGGTAAGACTCGCAATTTTTTTTCTTCAAATATTCTGGAGCTGACTCCGAGTGCAAAGCATGGTGGATATTACACAACACTTTGAACTTGTCATGATCATTCTTCACAAACATGATCATTCTTTAAAAGCACAATCGGTATCGAATCCAATGTGCATGTCTTGTGGTGACATATTTTGATTATCTCTCGAAATATACTAATGGGTAGCAACGACTCAAAATAAATCAAAATACCTTTTTCATTTTCTTCCCAAGAATCCAAATCTGACACTGAGATAAAGAACAAAGTTCGTGTGTGATTTTCCAAAAACTCCTTTCAGTTCCTCTAATTATTGGTGCATTATTATAGTTTTTTTTTCATTCAGAGTTATCAAAGGCCATTACCATTAACTCTTCAACATCATTACGACATTTTCCATCAGTTGTTATGCAATGTCGTGGGTGGTCTGAATGAACAGCGCAAATTGAAGCGAGAAAAGGAGAGTTGAACAAGTGAGATATTTTCAAAGATGTGGCGTCAGCGAAGAAAGAAAAGATGTCAACGGAAAGCTTTAATTTTTCGAGAAGGAGCCAGAACATGGATATCAGTGGAACATTACGTCATCGTGTTTAGATGAGAAGAAGCGATATGAGTGAGAGTGAAAATTAGAGGGAGAAAAGAGTGAGAATTAGGGCGAGAAGCCTGAGATCATCAACGCACAATTGTATTAATTGTGCCAGGAATATTCGTGCACCGCACATTCAGACCCTCCCTCACCCTATCACAGCTCTCTCTATCACACATACAATAGGGGTGGGGAATCACATTAGCAAAAGTTGCTTTAACTTTTACATATATACATGTTATCCATGGCTGTTTGATTGAAGATGGCGATCAATTGATTTTAGCCTATTTATGAGGGGGGAAAAAAGAGGAAAAAAAAAAAAAAAATGCGAATTTCGATTTCCGATTCTTTTGAAGGAGGGCGATAAAAGGTACTCTCTGACCTGTCATCAAACGCGCGGCCATACGCCCCGAAAGGAAAGCATCCGGGAATTTATTTGCATTTAAATTCAATTTGTTTTGCTTCTTCGCTCATCATCAGTCATCACTGAGCAAAGTACATACAGCTGACCGAAACGAACAGCTGATTGCATTCTCGACATGAAAAAGTGCAAATACGCTGTACGTTTTGGTTTTGCACAGGAGACAGATCCGCCAAAACAAACACAAAAATTAAAATAATACCACATTTGGTGTTTGAACACAACACCTGTTTTTAACAGACACCCTCTAGAGTTCAAAAGCCCTTTTGTTTATTTCAGAGATAAATGATAGAAAACAGGAAGGGGTATCTATAAAAGGGGGTGCTATACACTGGAGAGCCGAGAGAGCCAGAGCACGTGGCTGACACTATGCCATTCTCAAGTGCCATCAGCCTAAGAACCTTTTGGTTAAACTCCCACCTTATCATAACTCTTCACAACTCCTTCACGAATATTACTTAAAACCGAATCATGTCATTTTCGAGAGCAAGTTACAGCTGAGCGGCCATCAATTTACTGCCGCGTGCGGTTAACAATGTAATTGATACTCATATGGGGCCTCTGGGGCAACGTATCGTGTTATAGCGATGTAAGTAGAATGTATCAGTCCTTTTAATTAAGTTTTATAAGGTGGTCAAATTAGTATGGGTCACACGTGTCCGAAAACTCTTAACAACCGTGATCAAATTATCGGATTGACAAAGTGTTCATCATTGCGCGTTTGATGTCATTTGTTTTGTTTTTATTGGACGATATGTGACGGACATCTTGCTGAGATAAAACTGATGACGCAACACTTTGTTTAGCGCAGCTGTTCTTCTTCCTCCCGTAGCCGAGGTCAAGCAGCCACTAATCGGACGAAAATGCTATCAAAACATGCTTCAAAAAATGTGCAAAAATATCACTTTAGACGATTCCGCTTTTGATGTTGCTAATCGATCGAAGACATCGTCGCTTTGATTGTAAGTAATTAAGATTTCACGATTCAATTGATTTGTATCTTGTCATCGTCCATAGGTTAACCACAAAGCCTTTATTGTTGATTGAATGACTGGTGATGTAAACTGTTTCTCCTAACATATCGATGAATGGGAGCAGGCCATCCAATGCTAAGCTGAGCTTGTCTATACTATCTGGTTGTCTCTTATCACTTATCAGTCCATTATCAAAGCGACCCTTTCACTCACCTGCGCCTCCCTCCTTCCCTCTTCTTCATGAATCAGAAGTCGCTGATTTGATGATGGCCAATGTCTTGACAATGACCGCTGGTCATGCAATCTTCTGACTTTAGCGGGTAAAATGGATGACGTAACTAAAATTCTGATTCTTCGCCGTGTGATGCGAACCCTGTCTGCTTTTACTTTATAGCATCATGCGTCGTCGCAATAACCACCACTGGCGCAAATTATGTAAAAGTTGCTTCAAACCAGCGAAGACGAGGTGG
The DNA here is from genome assembly GCA_000328365.1 of Capitella teleta. Classification (NCBI taxonomy): domain Eukaryota; kingdom Metazoa; phylum Annelida; class Polychaeta; family Capitellidae; genus Capitella; species Capitella teleta. The sequence continues at coordinate 94,789 of KB308677.1, read as the reverse complement.
AATAATTGAATGGGAAAGTAGACAGTGAATGGAATACCTGTTTAACCTGAAATGACCAGGTGTAAGATTTACATAAGAGCATTAATAGGTGATTCCGCCATTGCGTACTGTAGATTGAATGGGCACAATAACCACATGAAGGATTATAGGAGTTCTAGACTCGGGATGCCCACATCACAGAAGAAAGATCCGCCCAGTCCAGAACCCTTCGCTATCTTCCACTCTTTTACTTTGGTTGCTTTTGGTTGCCGTTTTTAATAAATTAAAAAAATATATTTTTATCTTGCTTTTTGATTTTGATTTTGATTTTGATTTTGATTATTTTTTTTGATTATTTTATTTTTTTTTTTTCGTCACGGAAATTACCAGTACACTAACCCCACGTCGCGTGTACCAAGGTGACTAAGTGAAACGTTCCGTGTATGCAGAGCAGATGCATTGCCCTCCTAGTTCTCTTGTTTGTAGGCAGCGTATAATGACAAGAGCGCGATTGAATCTCGTACTCGTTAAATCGTCGTAATCGTTAAAACCTCGTGGGCTCGTTGTCAGACAAAATTGCTACAGTGACCGAGTGATATAACATTAAACCGGATCCCTGAAATGTTGTCTCTTTCTAATTAATTATCTAATAATTATTAATCATTATGCATCAGCATCAGCGTTGATAATGAAAACAAATATACAGGGTGAGCCCACTCTGTATACAGGATGAGCCCACTCCGTAAACAGTGTGAGCCCACTCTAGCTGTTTACAGTGTGAGCCCACTCTAGCTGTATACAGTGTGAACTCACTCTGTATACAGGATGAGCCCACTCCGTAAACAGTGTGAGCCCACTCTAGCTGTTTACAGTGTGAGCCCACTCTAGCTGTATACAGTGTGAACTCACTCTGTATATAGTGTGAGCCCACTCCGTATATAGTGTGAGCCCACTGTAGCTGTATACAGTGTGAGCCCACTCTGTATATATTGTGAGCCCACTCTAGCTGTATACAGTGTGAACTCACTCTGTATACAGTGTGAACTCACTCTGTATACAGTGTGAGCCCACTCCGTATATAGTGTGAGCCCACTCTAGCTGTATACAGTGTGAACTCACTCTGTATACAGTGTGAGCCCACTCCGTATATAGTGTGAGCCCACTCTAGCTGTATACAGTGTGAGCCCACTCTGTATATATTGTGAGCCCACTTTAGATGTATACAGTGTGAGCCCACTCCGTATATAGTGTGAGCCCACTCTAGCTGTATACAGTGTGAACTCACTCTGTATACAGTGTGAGCCCACTCCGTATATAGTGTGAGCCCACTCTAGCTGTATACAGTGTGAGCCCACTCTGTATATATTGTGAGCCCACTTTAGATGTATACAGTGTGAGCCCACTCTGTATATAGTGTGAGCCCACTCTAGCTGTATACAGTGTGAGCCCACTCTGTATATAGTGTGAGCCCACTTGTGAGGAAGGCACGCATATCAATTATTACGCATATCAATTATTACGCATATCTAGCACTATTATTCTGCATAGACCGATAGTTAACTGAACAACAGCACACCTCATGGCAGAGCAATGGGTGACATCCACTAAAACGGAGTCACTTCGAATAATAACCCGAACTTGATTCGGGAATTTCCGCGATGTCACTCGGCTCGGCAAGACTCGGCAATGCTCGTGCTCGGGTTCGGCCTCACTCGGAAAACTGCTCTGCGTGTCGCCTTTTGCAGCCCACAGAGCCGCTCTATACGTAGAGTGGTAGACTATCATTTTGGTAACAAGAAAATCGTTGATGGAAAAGTCCGGATTGCTTAACAGTTTATGCGAAATGAATTTTAATTGCTTCAGCATGTTTGATGACGCAATTATTGGTGCTATTGCACGTTCGGGTCACAAATGAACCACGAATGCACGCTGCATGGAGACGGGCCGTTAATTCAGTATTTCGGGAATATTCGCGCTAGTATTTTTTCTTTCTTTCAAACTGCTCTGTGAAGTAAAAATTAATTTAGTTCTTAGTTTTAGAAACATGTGTGGGTATAAATATACAAAAGTAGCACCGACAGCTTATTATACAAACGAGACGCGAATCGTTTTTATAGTGACATAAATTATGACATTCAAATGTCGCAAAAAATTATGCGACTAGTGAGTGCGACTCAAGTTTCCTCTTTCAATGCAAGAAGCGAGCGCCTTCGATAATGAGCTCATTTGAGTTATTTCAACTTATTAGATATTTCAGACGCGCGTTCTCTTATCTGCGATAAAAAAGACTCTTTTCACCACACAAATGACACATTATTACGCAACTCACTCATATTTTTCACCACAATAATAATTGAGTGAGTTCCACGGTGAGCAGAATTTAAAATTCATTTCTATATCATAAAACGATTATTTTCACCTGAATCATTCGAACCACTGACAGCACGGAATAAAAGGTTTTTCTAAATAAAAATAAAAATAAATAAATCAAAGCTATTGTTCATAAAGTCGGTCGACATTTTTTGGGGACATCTTTTCACTGACGATATTGCCAGTTAAATTGAAAATTCGTTCTCATGGATCAGATGTTGACGGGATTTGTAGAAACTTGCATCATCATTCATGAAATTCCTGGCTAACTCCTGGTTCTCTTCGGAGAGATTCCTTTGGGGAAAGGACTCAGGATCACACCAGTAAAAGGAGATTTTTTTTTTTATCTTGCATCCTGCATGATGCAATTTGCTGCTTCATGATCTGCTTCACTGCAACATCGGAGTGTCGCTTTCCTCTTGCTCCAACACATCCGAAATCATTTTTAGGCCAGGAGCAATCTTGTGCTACGTAGGGTGCTTCTGTCCCGACAGAGTATCTGTTGCTTGAGGACTGTTATAAGACCCGACACTTTCTGTTGCATTTACACAGTGAAACAAGGATGCAATGAAAATGAGAAGTTCACTGGCAATGTCGATATCTTTATAATCTTTATAATTTGATAATTTGATAATAATCATAACTTTTCGTCGTTTATTTATGTTTTATGGCATCTGTAACTTTTCGTGAACCCAAAGGTGACGCTCAGCAATTCAGAATTATTATCAGAAAAGACGAAGAAGAAAAGATTTGAAACCTCTGCGGCTCAAGGCGAGAAGACGGCACCTTTGTTTGACGCTTGACCCACTAAACCAAATATGGTTTTTGTGGGAAGTTGAATCACCTGCTTCGCCAGTGGTCATTTTATCTTATCGTAGTCCTTAAGGGCCTAACACCATGCCCCATGTGCCAATTACAGCCTGCATGCTAACAAGGCTCACATGCAGGCGAATTTACAAGCGTGGCTCATTCGACATGGATCGGGCGAATTATATCACGCATTCCTCCTTCCTCCCTCGGTGCAATACCACCTTCTCCATAAAAAGTTCGTTTAGTCTATACCGTAAAATAACACCAAAAGAGCTCGAGATTTAACTCTCACGATCAAAATTAATTCCAATCTAAGGAATTAATCTGCACGGCTCTTTTTTAGCCACTATGTGTGGCGTAGCTTCCCGCAAGGCTCCGATCATGGTAGCTCGTGGGCAGAGCCAACGGTGCTTCATGTTAAGAAGCACACTTTTGTCTAACCGTGCACCAAGTTTCGACACTGCTATGCGTGATGCGACATGAGCGTTTTCAGGCCACGAAATTAATGTGTATTCTAGCACTTCGAGTACACACTCATAATTATACTGTATATGTGGTATCCAAAGATACCACATACAGTATAATTATGAGTATAATATATACAGTGTAATTAATCGACCTACAGGGATATCTTAAGCTCGGTTAATCACAGTTACAGGTGTAGTATACGGAAGGTGAAAAGGGCAGGCGTCGAGGGTGTATATACATATCACCTGCACTGTCGGGGAGGTCAGGGAGGTCGCGGGGTGAGGAGGGTGACATGGGCGAATCCAATGACACTCTTGAAATGCTATAAAGATTGAGGAACGATAGACCAGCTGCTCTATCCTGATTGGCAGTGATTGCTTTATGGCAGTCGCTGAAAAGGAGGCGAATCATTGGCTTACTATCAGTTTAGGATAAGTATTAAATAAATATATCGGCAGGGCGTTGCATGGCGCTCTGGTGGAGGTGCAAAAATGAGTATTTCAAAGGGATGTTCAGGAAAGGGTTGGGAGGGGGTATCGGGGTTTTCAGATTACCACTATAGGTGTGACTAATTGTGTTTTCGAATTGACTTATCAGATGCTGTAATTTATACAAAATCATAAGAGCAATCGACAACCAATAGGAGGGGATTTTTTTTTTCTTCTTCTTCATTTTCATTATTTAGGGCTTTTTAAAGGTAGATAGATAGATATTAGATAATATTGACGAAAACAAGATATAATTTGGGAACAAATCGTGATACACATTACAATTTATTAAGTAATATTATGAGGAAGAGGAAGCAGAAGTGCTCTTATCCGCCTCGCTGTCTCATTATTGATGTTTGACCTTTGATGATTTCAAAATTTATTGCTACGTCTGAAAACCAGACTAAAGAAAAATACAAATTTTTCACACAAAAAATGGATATAAAAAGAAATACTAATGATTACTTTTATGATTCACGATATATGATGCAGTAACTATTTAATAAGATTTAATGATTGTGTTATTCGTCTGCACTCACAGATTTCGAGCCTTGAATCAAGTTCGCTTTTTACGACTTCAAACAGATGTTTAAATTGTAAAGTATTAATTAAAAATATAGAATAAAATCATGCGATCGTTCTTCAAAGATCTTTGTATAAATCAATTTCTATAAGACAATAATTCATTTCAAGGTGTTATTCATACATCATATATACCTGTAGTTTGTATCTGTGAATATTTCACTTACTCATTAACCACATACACGTCCCGGATTGCTTATAGGGTGTTGCATAATACATGCACTTAGAAAAAAAAGAAAGAAAAAAAAGAGCATAGAAACAGTGCATTCAGATTTTGCAGCCAAATCACAACTTTTATGGACCCATTGCTCTTCACCATTGCGATTCATAAATGTACGCGACCTTATAAAAACGCGCAATAAAGTTAGTCTGGCGTGAAAACGCGTACGGGTTGACCCACCCACCAAATGCACACAATAACACCATTGAAGTGCTATAAAGATTTAATTGATTTAACTGAAGAAGGACACGGAAGAATATTATGGGATAATTAAAGTAGTACAATTGGCAGCAGAAGGGGGCTGGATACAATTAGTGCATTCTATGGAACCGCCTTACATACACACATAATTCATTAAGTACGTTATATGGGAGCGTATAGTAAATAACCCTCGATTTTAAATTGATATTAATAAATAAAAAATGAAATAATTAGTAGTAGATCTGATACCTGGATCTCGGGGTGCCTCTACAAGACTCTTTTGTTCGATTTCAAAAAAATTCTAATCCGCCCATACATTATACATAATGCGTTTACGCGTTAACGCTTGTAACATATCGGTCAACTCTTTATACTTCTCCCTCACCACCCCCCCCCCACACTCCCCCGCCAACCTAAACGTATTCCTAATAAGACGATTACATAGGCAATGTTACGGGCTGAATTTTAGTAGAAAAAACCGACCTGACAATATGACTTTCCGCATTCTATCACTTTTCACTTGCTTTTCCGGTTTGTTAACTTGCCCTTTATAAAAACCATAAGAGGCTAATTGGAAATTAATTGCACGCCTGTTGTCCCTAATTAATCACGTCCTCTTCCTCTGGGCCCGGGGCTGCGCCAATCCCATCTGAAGAGATGGCGTGAGATTTTTAATGCGATTAATCATAGCGATAATCAATAAATCAATGTCATCTTTCTGACCTTTAGAGGTACTGATTTAGACGATCGACTATCGATTCTTCACTGAGTCTTCTTCCTCAGAATTATCATGGAAAGTTCACGTTGTCTTTCGCGTCTAATCACGATCACATGACCTTTGTGGCGAGACTTCAATCTGTTACAGAACGACTGCCGACCGCGATGGCATTTGTCAGCCCTGTACAGAAAGTGTCAGGTCGCTGCAATATGGCGCTACAAGCCCTGAAAAATGCAGCTCTGTGACTCTCCTTCGAACGATTAATCCTCATCGTGAGCACTAATTAATTACAGGAACTAATTATGTTTTTTTTCTTTCTATTCTCTTCCGTGTTTTTTAGGCGATCGTTGACTTTATAAGTGTCACCCCGGAAGTAGCCGAAGACGCAGATGAGGGCTCATTGTTACACGTCTCGTGATTGGCTGGCGACCGACACGTGACAGTGATTCGAAGCACCGGTTGTCGTGAACCGGATTGTTGTTTGAAGGATGTTTAAGGATGTGCCACAAAATGCGGGTGCCCCTCAATTGGCTTAATCTCAGCATCCTGCGGCTCAATCAAGTGTGCCTTCGTTGCCATGGTACGCAAACTATAAAATATTTTTTTTTCTTTTTTTTTTTTTCCTTTTTTTTTTTTTACTCGGGGCGGAAGCAACGAACTCGACACCTGGGGATGGTGCGGGTAGTATTAGGAGTGGGTGTTGATCCCGGATCTTCCTTAGGGGTGTGAGGCGTCCCTGTCAGAACAAGCATAGTTGTTAATCACCAGGGGGATGGTATAATCATATAATTACACAACGTGTAGCCACCAAGTAGCTTCATGCATAATTTCCACCAGCGGTGACACAAGTCTGAGAATCCCTGGCTCCTGATGCATTGTCTCGCGCCGCCACTCACCGCGTTCATGTCATCGTTTATTAATGTCCATCTCATTGAAATCCGATTGTAATTGGCGTGAATTATTCGTCGCTGCCCTCGCGATTTATTGCTGCGGATCGCTCATGATTGCGGCCCTAAAACCGGACAACGGTTTACTGCATGGTGGATTGACCACCAACGAGTTGTAAAGACATCTATGTCATGAAAAGCTAAAATATACGGCTCCTAGTTGATCGTACATCATTGTCAGGTGACGACTCTCATTTCATGTTGGGTGTAATTGAGTGGTGGACACGCGAGGGAAGCGCCCTAACGACTGGCCTTCGTCGAAATGGGATCTGTTCGGGTGCAGACCTAGTTGACCATGTGATGCATCTCATTCTACTCACCTTCACTTCCTCTACACCTTCTGCTGGGTAATTTTTTTTTTCGTGGGGAGAGGGGGGGGGGCGTTGGTGTTGCAAACTCATTTCATGATATACTTTTGCTATTACATGATAATAATTATCATGCTAACTTATGAATGTAGATCGGGATATTCTTTTCATTTTTTTGTTTTGCTTTCATTAATGTTTCAATTTATGCATATTTTATTTCTGAATACATATTACATACATGTATGTGTTTATATTCTTTCTGACAGTGATCTATGTATATTAGGTGCTTCTTTCCTTTCAAATCCCAAATTAATGAGATTAATATCCAATCAAGATCATTAAAGTTTAGAAGGAGTTATATAGAAATACGTATATAAAAGTGTCACTTGCCGATGTATTAATCCAATAATTTATGGATAAACTGAAGATCGAGTAATTATTCAGGAATCGTAAATTCTGTTTCAACCTTTCTTGCCACCTGCGCTAATTGCAGATGCTTGGTGGTTAATTAATGGAACCTCTTAATTGTTATTACAGGGATGAGCACCTTTGGAACACTTTTTGCACTCAGGTATAGATATATATTATGTGTACTGACGCTAGTACTACTACTACTTTCGCCATTGTGTCTTGTGCTCAGCAGTTACCGCATATTATGGCAGTTTATGCTAATCAAATGAGGTGATTTGCATATTTTGGATACTGAATACAACGTAATACAATCAGATTGATTTCGTTTTATCTGGTTAATAATATTATGCTCGCATGCACCGTTACATCACAATACAATATGTACATTGTACAGCATAATATTTCGTGACGTGCGAGCAAATATAGTGTAATGACAAATGCCATGAGGAAAAGTTTACACTGAATTTTTATTGCGGTTTTTAATGGCATCAACTTTAAGTCGTGTTTATCCTGGTAAAATATATCGTTATTTGATAACATTTCACTCTTAATCGAAAGCGTGCATGTATGGGTTTCTCTGTGGGAAGTGAATCCACTTGTCCGCATCATGAATCGTTCGAATTGTTCTTCTTCGTCGGTCGGGATTGTTGGTAATTTGGTAGATCTTAGGTTCTCAGCTTTTCCAACAATTGTTGTATCATGCCTATAAATAATAAGCAGGCGAGCAGATCATTCATCAGGCCATGAACTATGTGAACTTTTCCCTAAACACATCCGAATCTAACCAATCCCAAATTGCGCGGAAATTACCCAAAACAAGTCGAATTATAGAAATGGATATGAGTGCATCATCCACGCATCAGGCAGGCCAACAGCCTATTGGCTATACACAGCCTACAGCCTATAGCCTCCAGCCTACAGACGGTTCGTTCACCCGAGCAAACCACTTGCTTCAGCGTCCGAATATAGAGATAGCAGCCATGGCGAATGTTGATTCGAATCTGGAGATTGATATGACGAACAACACAGAGAACTCATTCCCGAATGAGGCACGTGACCGCTTGAGTCAACAGGCCCGTCGCTTGGCGGAGCCACCCTTCGCATAAATCAAAACTAGATCACAGTGTCCCTTGGAGACGGCGCACACCACCTCCGCTCCCAGATCGCTCCGCCATTAGAAATAGACCCATGATACAATGATACTGGTTCCCTAGGGAAATCACTTAATGGAGCCCCACCCTTCCGCCGCCGCCGCGTGTACTGTGCTCTATCATTACCCTACCATATGCCTGTGTATTACCAGCAGCGAAATCACTGAATAGTTTGTTGTTGAAGCATTAAAACGCCGAGAACATCGATCAGAAGTGATGTTAGCTGGGTGCTTGCGATAATTACGTGCTTGTCGACTTTTGTTGTAAAACCAACCAACAGATGCTGTCAATGTTGTCCATTGTCGGATTACGTCACACGAGCAATATGTCATCACGAGGCTGTTACGTGATCATGTTGTGACTACAGTTGATGAATTTGGCTGTCAACTGATTTCGTTCAATGTGCCACAAACGACATTACACACTGATTAAACGAGATTATGCCAAGCTTTTGCATTGACCAATCCATACTCGGATTATCATTTGATACATATCAATTGCTTTTCTTTCAGTCCTTTATGATTGGCTTTGAATACGCTTAAAATGGCCCCAGTCATAATGTATTCATTATTCAACTATGATGATGCATTTATAAGATATACGCATCTGTAACACGTTTGAAAAGCGACATTTTTCGTTGGTTTGGTATTGAGTCGCTTTTGATTTTGCCTCGACCAGAAAATCATCCATATTATTCATACAATTATCACATTTTATCTTACATCTCGTTTCACAGATGAGAGGACACCTGTCTGCAAATATTGTGAATGACCCTTGACCTTCATTGAAGCTGGCCTCTGGATTGCCGTTGCTCCGTTTCGATACACAGCATGATGCCCCTGAATATCAAAGTCAGCCGATCAATCAATTTTTGTCTCAATACTTTTTTTTGGTCTAATCCTATTTCATTTTATGACTGATTGCACCATGCTGATCGCCCATTACACAGTCTTTGTGTACTCTGAATTTCCGATTGATAAAGATGTAAAGATTCGGTAATAAAAACATATTCTGCGCAATGAAAAATGCGTCAAATTCTTGATGACATTTCTGTTTCGCGGATTTCTTCCGGTTTTTAATCGGTTTCATCCGATCTGAACCGACTCACTTGCATTGAAGGCGAAATGTTAATACGCGAATAAAGTCACGTGTTCACCGTATATCCAACACCAGATGGTGATATATTTGTGCATTCATTAGGAAGCAATGAATAGCGCCTCACGTTTATACCAAAAAGATAGGAAAAAAAATCGCAATAATGGCATGTTTATACAACAATAAAAGTATTATGATCACACGCGGCATTTTAATTTTATTTTGTTTTGCTAGTCTTTTGAATTCATAATTTGACCGAAGAGTAGCATCTGCAATTGTTAAGTGAGCGCATACACAGTTTGAATGTAACGTATGTCAATCTTTACAGATAGGTTTAAATGGATTCGTGCAGACTTAACACCCATCTTTTATTCTTTTACATAATTATAGCCTAATACACAAGTAATGAAATGAATAGCCATTTGAGTTATTATCTGTTTATTGCTGTATCGAATTAATTACAATTAACGTCGATTTTAATAACAAGGTAACTGAAATGAACTTCCAAAAGTAGAAAAGGAAATCAAACAGAAAAAAAAAAAAAAAAAAGGAAAAAAAAAAAAAAAAAGCTGATTCAACAATTGCGCAATTTGAATTCTCTGAAGGCAACAAGGCCGGTTATTAGTCAAATTAATGAGTGAGCACTATTTGTTGATTTTTAATCCGTATTAGCAACGAGATCAAAGGCATGGCCATCTGCTGTTGTGGTCGCTTCAGTGGATGCTCTGACCGTGGCATTCAGCAGGCGAAAAAAGGCTGACAATCAAAACAATAATTCGAGTTCACTGGCTGCATGCAGCATTGTACTGCGAGGTATTCGCAAATGAGCAATTAAATCCATCAATAATTATCTCTCTATCTCTCTTCAATGCAATTATGAGCTAAAGGGCAGAGTGACCGACAAAAGAGAGCATCAGTCAATCAATCAATCAATCAATCAATCAATCAATCAATCAATCAATCAATCAATCAATCAATCAACCAATCAATCAATCAATCAATCAATCAATCAATCAATCAATCAATCAATCAATCAATCAATCAATCAATCAATCAATCAATCAATCAATCAATCAATTCAATTCAATTCAATCAATCAATCAATCAATCAATCAATCAATCAATCAATCAATCAATCAATCAATCAATCAATCAATCAATCATCATAGCCCAAGAGTGCATTAACTGCGCGATGTGGTCCAATAATGAGTAGAATACATTAATCTTATGTTGCCTGTAATCTTTGCATCTGATTTTGTTCAATAAACAAAACAAAAAATCCGCCTTTTAAGATGAACATAAATCTCCAAGTCTTTGATTTTAACTAATAAATATTAATTCCCTGCATTTTAATTAAACGTTCAACCTTTTTACGAAACATATCAATTATGACAAAGCAGGTTAAAACAAACCACGGTTTCTTAAGAAGAATCCTTACATTTTTTTTTTATGCTTTGTAGTGACAAGATTCGATAGTACGAAGTGACATAATTTACCGCCCGCTGCGTCAAATGAACGCGCGTGGATCACACACCGGTACGCGAACACCTCAGCCACCCCCACTCCCCCTGCAGCTGTTCTTCAGGCCAAATATATGTACTGCGTAGAAGTGCATTCATCCCCTGACAGCTGTTTGCGGTTCTTCAAAGGCAAGGGGTTTATAAATTGATTAAATTTCCTTGTTTTCCCATTGGTCAGGTGGGGAAAGAGGTGAACCTGTTGATGCTCCCCAAATAAACTCATCAATTTGCCGCGAAATCTATTCATATTTTTTCTTTCTCGATTTCTCTCTCTCTCGTTCTTTCCAGTGGATATTACAGCTGTGTGTTTTTTTTTTCGCTTTTTTTTTTTTTTTTTTGCTTCCGATAAGCGGGTTAATTCTATTCATTCGCATGCACGTACTTTTCACCCATGGCTTCATATTATCGATAACTCTCAAGTCGAGTCAACTACAAATTGTGAATCCTGTTTTAGGATCAGAGGAGAACATTTGACCGAGTAGAGCACCGCACACTGCTGCCTCCTGATGAGTGATCTGGGAATTAATGACATTGCATGGAGAGTCAGAGCTCATCAGTCATCGGACAAATGGACCTGTTATTGATGCAAACGCATACATAAGCACAGAGATAAAATGCATATCATCAACAATGAGTGTAGAGGTGAATGACTTCTATCACAATGAGTCTATGCACGTTTAATCGTGGTGAAAAAATACTTAATACCTGTATATAAGATTATATATATATACATATATCCAAGCGTGGAGTTATGATTATACAGAATGCGCAAAGTTTTACTGGTCATGCATAAATTAAAAATGTTTAATAATCCATTGCTCGTGCCAAAGGTGTGTTCGCTTCCTAATCACCCTTAATCAGTAAAATGAAGCAGGTGATTACCGTCAATCAATTCACGTCAATGATTCATTTCACCAGCACAATTATACATACATGCACCGCGTACTTAAAACTGCCACACTCACAATTGCGGAAGAATTAGCATGAGAAGCGATGCTTCATTTGCATTCAGAGCGAAGCGCACGGCTTCTTTCGGATTCTCGCACTAAACCTATCGCCTCATTAGTATGCAAAAATAATAAGTGCTTAATTAGGTATTGAGTGTCACACATCGACGTTAGTCGATGACATGATGTACCTGTGCTCCAAGGTCTGCGTTATCACGTTTAGTATAATTAGGATGCATATATCAACATTATTTAAATATACATAAAACTGCCTATATTTGTAGAAATTATGCATAATTATGGGAATGTAATAATGTAATTTGAAGTGTGCATCGTTTTAGCATACACTTATAGTAAAAAGAAAATAATAATAAAGTAAAAAGAAAATAATAATAAAGTAAAAATAATAATAAAGTAAAAATAATAATAAAGTAAAAATAATAATAAAGTAAAAATAATAATAAAGTAAAAATAAAAACACGAAAAAGGTTACGCTGACGTAACGCTTTCTTTCTACATAATCATTGTTTAAAAAAAAATTGATCTAGCCTCCTACAAGACCTATTAGACTAGGAGTACATGAATTATTGCATTATTTTTCCCTCAATCCTGATGACCAATGAACATGGCGTGTAAGGTGAACCCCAAATTCACAAGATCATTGGTGTTGATTTCATTTATTAATCCGAAAAAGTGAAACGAATAACAGGCGATCCCAATGAAGCAGAGAGCACGAAAGAGTCGCTCCCCGCCCCCTCAACACGGCAGATATGCACACATTTCAATCAGGTGAGCATATAAGCAATAACCTATGCAACGAAACAATAAAAACCAAGGTAATAGACAAGAAGTAGGGAAGAGAGATTTTTCCCAATTTTCAAGCATCGCAACCAAAAAAAAGCAATCCCACGGGAAGTGGGCTTCTTTTCTCGTGAGATCTCGTGCAGACACGCGATTCCTAAATTAGGAAGAAAGAATGTCAAAATGTGTCAGAAGCGCATCGAATCTCTGAGAATGATGGAACATATGGGGAGAGGATTTCTCTCGGGATCCAGAAGAGATCCCGAATCAGAAATCCATCTTCGTGAAATCATGGGATGTCGGAAAGAGTGAAGGGAGATGACAGCGATCCATCGGGGGCGTTTAAGGAGAAGGAAGGGGGACCAACATCCAGTATATCAGCACACCGTATTGCACAATGCATCCGATTGTAGTTTTCTTGATTGTTTCGCTGCTTTGAAAGCAAACATTTGGAGCGGTTTCGTTATGCGGGAGGCGACGTCATTCGCCGCTGTTACTGCGCGGATAATTCGCTCTGAATACACATAATCTTGAGCGATAATCGAGGCATTGTATGCACACGGCAGCTATTAGCTATCGAATCATAGTTCTCTTCGGTGATCGTACTTTACGATTTTGGAGAAAATTGGTCAATCAGCGAGTTGGTGGTCCAGACATTGTGGAGACAGCGGAGCCATCACTCATGGTGCTGGTACAATCTGAGGCTAGCGTATATGCTATATATCGGAGGTCAGGGGTCAATGTCAGGGCTATTATACACGTGTGTAGGATTTGTTGTCGGCGATGTTTTTACTACAAACGAGTAGGGTGTAATTGTGCACTTTTTTTGGCGTGTGAATTATCTGGATGACTGACAAGTTAGAGGAGACATGGAGTCTGAACGAGGGCAGATGATGAAGATGCATGAAAGGGATGAGGTGAGATTAAAGAGCACTCAATTCGGCGAACGAGCGGCTTTTGTGTTCAATGAAGCAGAACTACTAATTAATCGCGGTCTTTGTCATTAATTTGTGCAGATGATTCCATGGCTCTGTGGAGACCGCAGCCGATGATTGCAGCATAAAAACCTCTCGTTCAATTGTGTAAGTTTTGTCGAGTGCCATGGCTCTGGCGACATTCTTCATTCACGCTCACTTGCATTGCGCGGTAACAGGAGTCAATACAGATGCAGAATTAATCAAAGTAAACGAGGACTCATCTCTGGAGCACCATGGCAATCCACCAGCCCCTCCTCCCTCCTCCTCCCTCCTCCTCTTCCTCCTCCTGCGTCACAGATGCTCGTTCTTGCCTTATCGGTCTCGCATTTGTTCCAGACGTTTCTAATCCTCTGCCCAGCTCCTTTCCCGCCGGATCACACGCTTCCTAAAACAAGAGAATCTCTTCCACTTAGTTGACTTCCGGCAGCTGACCAAAGCCCCGGATGACCACGTGACCGAGCAATCTCGGTCTCGCGAGACCGTGCGAGAGTTGCAGGACATCTGAAAGCACTCAAGCGAAAGACGATTTTGGGCGTTAATATCTGATTGGGCGGAACGTCCGGTGGGGCAGGATTGCTTGTTTGACCTTTTCTGGATTATTCCACGCGTCCATCACATCGGATGATCTCCCTCTAATGGACAATGGACAGCCATCTCGCCCACCCTCTTAATTTGTCCATTGCTGAAGTGAACCTTGAATATGCAAATTATTAACCCAAGCCAGCAGACTGAAAATTCAAGCGTTGAATTTGTAGGTGAACACACTGATGTCCGTTTAATTCTCGGTCATTGGCGTGAGAGTGGCAGGACATGTCCATCTCGTAATGACCAGTCAGTGACCGCACCTTTTTCCTGCTCAGTGATTTCAAACAATCGTTGTTGGCACAACAAAATAGCGCACAATAACCGGTATTAAAACGGAGAGGCAGGAGCGGTTAAGCACTCACTGAGCGGGTAATGGCCTCGCTAATTACGATGCACTCACTAATTACGATGCACTCACTCTCAGCGATCACAATCCGCACTTGATCCCAAGCTGCTGGTTCCGTTTCAGGATCCGCGTAATAGATGATCGTCTTTGTATGAAGCATACAGGCTTACAATTGTTTGTGATTGGGAGTCTTATGTTGGATACGTTGTAAAGTCAATATACATTTATTGCACACCATAAAAGTTTAAATGAAGGAATCCCCAAAGATAACAAACATAGTGTACACATGATATAATTATACCCAGCAAAGCGTGAAAATACAGTCACACACACTATAATTACGTAATCTCACATCCACCGATCGTTAATTTCACAGGTGAATCCTCAGATCTTCAAGTTGTACACTCGAAGGGCGTTCAATCCAAAAATCAGAGCGCGGTCTTCAGCCGATAAGTGCGAAACCAAAGATTGAATTAACTCGTACACTCTGTTGTAATCAGCTTTGGCCAAGAGGCAGACTGGCCAGTCACTGCCAAATAGGCAGCGGTCAGCGCCGAAGACGGACAACACGTGCTGGAAGGGAGAAAAATCAGGAAATGGGTTTGGAGTGAGAAGGGGGGAGGGTGCTCACCTGGGTGTACGGGCGGAAAGTTTCCACTTCCCATGATTCCCAATCGGCCTCGACGACAAATCCTGATCTGTGAATGAACGTTATGATTTCGTGTTTTACAGAGCTTTTTGAAGGCTTCACTTCTGAAGTGCGTTATGATTTTGTGAAATTGAAGTTGGGCGTTATGATTATGCCAATTACCTTGATTTATCGCCATCATAACGCGCTTGCTCTTGATGCATATTCATGATTATGTAATACCGCTATAACACTCAACCAGAAAAGGAGACAACTATCCTTTTATCCTTTGTCTTTCCACTCAACGAAATGAACGAACCGAGCTTAAGCAAACAATATTTGATCGCACTCACAATTTCACGTAAACGTTTGGAAATTTCGCAAGGAGGCCAATATTCGTCTTCCATTCTTGCATTATTCCGTCTTTTATTAGTGGCTTTGCAATGTGATCAACAACGAAAGTCAACCTGAACAAATAAAACATTAATACCAATTAATATTAATTAATAATACGAATAACGTGAGACAAAGATGGGAATCAATGATTATAATTATGTACTTGGGGAAATATTTGGCCACTTGGATGGCGTATTGAAGATGTCTTGGTCTGGAAGAAATAACGATATTGTACGAAAGGAGTTAGCCTGATACGATGAGAATGGACTCACCTTACAAGGAGATCAAATACCAGACCGCGTTCTTCCAATAATTTGAAGCCGTTCAGAACATCAGGACGAAGCAGCCAGTCGTCATTTTCCGTGTCCAGGATATGCCGGACGCCGACGAACCGCGGGTTTGAGGCGTATTTCTCCAAAATATTCGGTAACTGACGAGAAACGTGGCATCATAAGGTTCTTAGTCCGTTATGATTATACGATGGAGAGCGTTATGATACTTTGTACAGACGTTACCATTACCAAGGGTCAACGCAAGCATCGTAGAACAGGGAACTTCGCCCGAATGCGATTTGGCATGGGCCATGTCACCCGAGGTCATTTCGCCAGGTATAAAATACTTGTAAAGATAACTTTCAAACTGAAAATTTTAATCAGGCAGGAACCAAGATTGAGTACTATTTGGTTGATGCATAATAATGATAATATATGTGTGTGCACTTTTGCTCTTGTTATCGAATTAGAAGTCTATGCTCAGAAACAACATCAACTATAATAATTATGTACCAGATAGTCCTCGATATAGATAATGTAAGATTTCGCCATCCTCGCATATATAATATCCTAGCACTATATTCAATTCTGGTTCTTAATGCCCATATCAGCCATATTAATTAATATGTATTTGAATTCGGGTGAAACGGCATTCGGACGGAATAAATGCATGTAATACCCGTAGAATGGGAGTTGAATATGGATATCATTAAATCTGAAAGTTGTTTGGTAGCACTCTGTACTCGCAATAAGTGTGTACTTGAATGCCATTTGTTCAGTTGTTGACCACATACAACTTCAGAATATGCAGTGGTTATTTGCGAATCTTTGGAGAAAGAATAAAAATAAAAATATAATTGGCAGACTTTGGCTAAAACCTTCAGAATTGTTGACATGAGATATCCCAATTTCAGGACGATCGCTTATACATGTACAGTCGAAGCTCGTTATTACGAACCTTCAGAGCCCTGAAAATTAGTTCGTAATATCAGGAGTTCTATATATGAGGAGAAAATAAACATTTCTCCGATCTCGTAAATACGTTATGATTCATGCAGTTGAACCATCGGCATATCTTCTCTCACGATCGAAAATAAGGTAATAGAGCAAGATTTTTTTTTATTTATAATAGGGAGAAATGTCTGAGTAGAATACTCTATGGGTATACCCTAAATATGTATATGACATGTATATTGGTGACGCTAATCTGTTTGCTCCCTTATAGTATGGCACTCACGAGAGCGGCTTTAAATACCTTCCTCTTAACAGCGCAATGTCACTGTTCTCTCTAATGTACGATTCAAACTTGACAGCATGTGGTGGTTTTGCATAGCATTGTGCTCTGATTGATTCATTAATTTTGCCGTCTTGAGAGAAGATTGACCCAGAACATACAGAGCAATACATATTACATGTTGTATTGGAGTGCGTTATGATTATCTTACGTTATGATCCATGAGATCCACGCCACCAATTACACCGCCGATCACCTTCGAGTTTTCCGCTTGATTCAGAATCCAATCTGGATAAAGTGTAAAATTGAACAAGTAGACGGAATGCGGTCAATTCGCTCACCTATTTCCCCTAAGTTTCCGTTCAGAGCTTGAACGAATATTGCACAACTGACTGGAGTTTCGGATATTGCGTGCTCGTATTCATCAATGCTGAAATTGCGATACAACTCTCGCAAATCCTCTG
>KB308677.1:31508-71954 GCA_000328365.1 Capitella teleta | reverse complement strand
TGTCTCTTGAGGGCAATACTACGAAAGAAAAGCTGAAGTTGTACTCATGACGTTTTATGATATGATAGTTATTCGAACTACGAGGATTCATCTACAACCGCCACACGGTTTTCGGTTTCGTTTTCCAATGATTCATATCACTCAATTGTAAAAAAGATGTAAACAATGATTTGATATTTAAAAAAAATTCATGCATATAATTGTAGGATGATCTGAAATTTTGAACTGAAGAAATTGGGGCACTGCATAATCAGATGGCTAATTGATGCGCCGTATATCTCAGTAGAAGAGGGAAGTTTGCAGCTTTCAAATGTTCTTACCTCGCGATGCACGAGCGGCAGTTCGCCGTTCGGGTGAGATTCGGGATACATTTTGGCGGAGAAGAGTTAATAGCAGAAGTCGACTGTTGGAGAATCCTAACAAAACACAATATTTATACAGACTATTGCTCAACAAACAGAGCCAATTGAGAGTTTGACGCCGCTGTGACTCTGGTGCCATGGCAACGTGTGAGAACTTGAGAGCGACAAAACTCCGCGATCGCTTAATCGACGTGTGAACTCACGCGCTCGTCCGAACGCTGAACGCTCGCATGGCAAGAAAATAAGATAGAGGAATCGGAAAATCAATCAACGGAATGCTCCGATTGTCACTTTTAATCAATTACATTCAATATACAAATTTATTGATTCACGGCAGAGAGGACAACACCCCCCCCCCCACACACACACACACACATGCTTACTCACACACTTATTAAATTATAACCAAACAACAAAATTCAATTCGTTTCATTTACATGCATCTGTTTGTTCATTTTCTCCTTTGATTTATTTCCTCAAATGTCATCAGAATTGATATTGCAATGGAAATACTACTTTGGCACCTTCAGATTGCGACATTTGCACTGAAGTAAGTCACGTGACCCCGTAGTAGAGGAGCCACAAATAAAAAAGCACAGACTCTCGACTAGGGTAATGTTTGTTTATGGTAATATAAACAGAACACAAAACGAGAATGGTTTCCTCTGATGAGGATTCTCATCGAATTTATTATCTCATCAATTGAATGCATGCGCAGAATAAATAATAGATAAAGTACATCAAACGCACTCTCTTATAAACACAAAAGGAAATGATGCATTAACGAAGTGTACGTTATGTTTCATTTAATAAGTCAGCCATCACAGTCATAACGATAAAATCATAACGCACATTTCACAACCGTGGATGTCCAAAATCATAACGTACTCAATATCAGTTCCACTCTGAGATATTTCACGAGTATTGCATAGATCCGGACTCTCGCAACGAGAGAAAGTCGACTGTTCCAGTTCGGAAACTGATTTGTATCAATTTCATCCATCCGCAAAGGACGACAATGATGACGCACAAGTGCAAAATATCCTCCACGCAACGCTGCAACTGCGAGTAAACCTGCATCATTGCATGCTAGTCACGCGACACTCGTCCAAATGACGCCACTCGATGCACACATCAAATTAATTACTATGCGCAGTCGTGTTGTGATGGTTGATAATCGCATACTATATCATAATTTTGTAATTATATTGATTGGTAAATGTGAAAATTATGTTCGACGGTGTTGCTTGTACTTGGAAATTAGGAAACATAACTATCGATGGAAGGCAGAGGTTAGTGTATCTAGAGCATAAGTTTCCCATATGAAAGAGCGACTGTAGCATCATTGGTCTATATATCCGTAGAGTAACAGATGGTATTCATTGTATGCGTATATTAATACAGTATATGCAAATAAAATAAAGTGCAAATTCATGAGAAATATGGTCAATTTTGACTGCATGCCTTCAACTACATTGATAACGTTGCGAATACCGCACATGCAATGGAGTCGATTGCAGGTGCTGAGACATTTAGTGCCGCTTGGTGCGCGGTCGTGTGAGGAATTCTGTCGGATGTTCAGCTGATGCTCAGATGCGTTGAACATACGTTGTTCTGGTCACAATAACATTCATGTTGACGACACATGTTGTCGTCAGTGCGAGACATGCTCAGTGTACTCAGACGCGCAGGTGCCAGGTATGAATTATGCAATCATCGCATCTGCAATGAGAGGCAAAAGAGCAGCAGTCAGGCGATTCAAGCGGCAGGTGTATGAGGTTCAGGACAAGAACGCCGCGTACAATGGTCAGGAAGGAAGGGGCTGCGTCCCTCTTTCTCGACTTCACACTTGGGTGTAGTGTGCAGTGGGTTTAATTTATTCTGCAGATGGCTTAAAACAGAAAAGAATTTCAGATCACGTGTGCTTCGGGTGCCAAAGGGTTTCAGAGCGTAATGTACACGTGTTTCATCGAGAGCTGAATGTGACAATGCGTCGACAATGATATCCATACATTGCGTAACCATTTTTACCTGTCCGGCGGCGTCATTGCTGGTCATGAGTCAAACAGGAGATCGCTTTGCACTTGCAGAAGATGTATACTCGCACATTCCTCTCTGTCTGGAAGGAATTTTATAGAATTTACTTTTATTTTCTCATTCGCCCCAAATCTCCATAATTATCACGCGATATACTTTTTTTTCTCTCTTGGGTTGCGCGCAAAGCGATTCCTTCTATGGAGTGCATAAAATTATTAAATATTGCATCCCTGTCACTGGTTGGCTGTGTAACCATGGTTACACGGGAATTGTGGCTCAACTACACCCTCGACAGTCAGTTACATGTCTTTATATTCTAGACTTGAGTAGAACAAATAACATGAAATTATATATTTAATAATTATTATATCTATAGTAAATGTAACAGTGTATTTTCCTGTCATAAAATGAGGTTTGTATGAAGGTTTGAATTATCTCTGAGAGACACAAACCGACCGTTGAATGCTCAATTTGTGATGCCGCAAATAAGATTCCTCAAAGGTATATTTACCTCAACCTTCAGAGTATAATTGCTAATTGCTATGCATATATACTCAGCAGTTGTATATCAATACATTATACGTCATATATAATTATATGATTTTGTTCATGATATAACATTTATAAGCAAGCAATTAAGAAGAATGAGAAAAAAAAAATTAAAAAAAAAAAAAACACCAGAGACATACAAATACATATCATACATAGTACATGTATAAGTCATTGCTGAAACACATCGCTGCTGAATCTTTCGTGTGTCGATTGGGAGCTGAGTTCACGTTCATCGCGCTCTTTGGCGTTGTCACAAGGGATGCACGCAGCGGCGCGGTTACCTCGCTGATTTTAATTTCAATTTCAATGAAATTCTTTAGAGAAATAAACTACATATCTCATTGAAATGTAGCCTTCCTCTTCTGGTGGGAGAATGGGGGGTGGAGGGGGGGGGAGGCATCAGAATGTGTTTTCCCGACTTAGTACGCAAAGGGGTTTAAATGTTTTATCCATCTCTATGTTAATACGCAATTACAATTCCGATAAAAAACACACTTCCTGTTTTTGGTTTACATAAACACTCCACAACATAACAAATACTCTCTTTATCGGACACCTTCAAGTATTCTGTGTTTTGATGAGTTGTGCGCGTGCGTACTAGAAGTACTGAGCTCTCATTGAACGCCTTCCTAATTACTCCTCCCCTTTCCGCCTTTCAACCCGAATAGAATCTTCTTTACAAGCGAAAAACCCTCAGACCTCTCAGGGTTTTTAAATCGCCTCATAGAATAACACAACCTAGCACCCCCTTGAAAATGAACTCGCTCACTAAGTCTCCAACCAATCAGAGGAGTGGTAACATTATAAGCCCCACCCACTGGAGTAATCTAAGCGAGGAGAAGGAACGTAGCGCAAAAGCCTTTGCAAAGTGATCGAAACTAGCTCGCGCCAAAGAGTTTGAGCTCTCAGGGGAAAAAGGTGCTTTCAAAAGAGAACTATATTTACATATTGTGCTGAATGTGTCTGAGGATGAATCAACGTAGACTGCTCCCGCAGAATAACGCCACTTGAAGGTGAGTGAGAAGTGAATTAGATGAACTTGATAATTACATAATCACACTCGATGCTGCGAGAGGAATTTGTCGCGCTTTTCTCAAGTGGAGATGTGTTTAAAGAAGTTCATTCAAGGAACCCCTCGCTGAGATATTGATACAGTATACATGGAATACATGACGTTTCATGTTTGAATTGAAACGAGAACGTTACCATAAATTCTCAAGAAACCGTTATTATTATTATTTTGTCTTTTTACATATATAGATATATATTTCTTCTCTTGCTCTTAGAATTATCAATATGTCATTCTGTTGAAATAGTCTAAGTATATCTTCAGATTAGAATTCATGTAAAATTAATGTATCAAATATACAATGATTATGATTTAGCGCACAGTGCTCGCTATTGCTTGTATACGAGCGATTAGTTACCATGCATGGTTGTTTCAATACTTCATTACTTTTATGCTGTCAAATGGACTTCATCAATTGACCTATGACCTCCGGAGCTCCGTGAATTATTGGGCATTATTGTGATTACATATAGAATCCAATGCACTACTCATTTGATACCAATTCAACCACCTCTCTAGCTCTCTCTTTCTCTCTATCTCTTCACCCTCTCATTCCCTCTCTTCTCAGGAATCCACCCAAAGAAAGATTGGAGGCACACCGATCGCCTTCCTCGCATTCACAATCCTCGCACAACAAAAACACCATCAAGGCACAGAGAGCGAGATGCTCGGTATGGCCTTGGAGGCACCCGGCTTGACAGACTCTGTGGTGCCGCTTCACGCCGAGCTGCAGGGGCCCGGAATGCCCCCGTCGTCCTGCCCGCCACCCGCCTCGGTCGCCTCGTCATCAGAGAGCATGCTGGGATCATCGGACGGTCGCACCCCACCGCAGGATTCATACTACGCTGACTACGACTCACAGGTATACATAAACGATCTGCTTTATGCGATGATTAATGCGCAGACCGCACCACTGCTTTGATCGATGGAAGTGCCTCCGCTGCTGCATACAGAGAAGAGAGCCTCGTGAATTATGCCTTCTGACAAATGTTCCTCTGCCGAAATGCCAACGCTTCCTGGTCGGGTCGACAGAGGTCTTTATATTGAGAATTCTGCATTTGCGTTCATGTTCTCCGTTCTGTGTGTATATCGTGCTTGGTCACCTCAAAGGCCTCCATTACTGCATTCTACATACACAGTGCACTATATTGTATATATTCTAATGAACGTTCAGTCTGTATATTTAAGTAATTCTAACTGCTCCATAAATCACAGCCACCCAGTATTTCGTTCCACAGGGTTACCTGCGACCGGATGTCTCCCCACCTCCCCTCCCCCTCCCGGGCCAAGGGGACTCGTCGGCGTGCAGCCCCGGGATATGCGCCGGGTGTGGGGAAACCATCACCGACCGCTACTACCTGACGACCGTGGAACAGTGTTGGCACGTGCACTGCTTGATGTGTGTGGACTGCCACCGACCCCTGGATACCCAGATGACATGCTACGCCAAGGATGGAAATATCTACTGCAAGGAAGACTATTACAGGTAACTAGTACGGATTACGTAATCATCAACATTAGATTTAATAATGATGATGTTTGCGGTCATAATGCGCTAAGCTGCCGTGCCCTGCATAAAGGGAGCCACGCATATGCCACTCAAAACCGCATCTGAATGAGTTCATGGCATTCAGAATGGAGTCAGTCGAGCGGACATTGGCTCAACACACCGACGTGTTCGAGAGCATGTTATTGTGACAAGCCCTCCGGCGGGCCTCTTCCTCCTCGGGTGCCCTCCGCCTTCGTCACCCCGCTCTCTCTCGGGGCCCTCGCTGCCTCCTTCGCGTGCACGTAACCGGCGCACAGACCGAGTGCTCGTCCGGTCGCTGAGGCGTAAAAGGAGGTTTCAATGGGCGCTAATCCGAGTGGCAAAGAAACGCAATTTGCGTGTGATATTTTGCCTCATTTGTGTTCGGTGTTCGGGGGTGTGTAATAGTTTGTGTAATTTAAAGAGAACACGTAGAATGTATACATACAAAATGGTTCAAGCGTATATATAACACGAGAATATTTATGTATAATATTGATTTGACCTATTAACATACATCACATAATTTTATTATACATAGAGTACACACAAGCACGCATCGTAAAGGTCACGTGATAGGAGCGCGAAATCTCCCGCCAAGGCAAGGGAGCGTGTATTTTGGCGCAAAGGTCATGGAGAGAAGGGATCATTCATTATTTCATCTGCTATGAAAGCCGTTTATCTGCGAGTTACCGGATCTGAAGACGTCACCAGAGTAAAGGACGTCGAATGGGGCTTTCTCGTCGTCCTGAAGCTCAGTGTCGTTCGCTTTATTCCCTTTCATCCCCCGTTCTCGCCTTCCCTTAGAGCGCCCCTTTTCAACCCTTTGGCATGTGTTATTCCTCAGTCACTACATAAATACTAGGAAATTGTATTGTGAATTAATATGTATACGGTGCATGTATACGTGTAGTGTGGCGCGTGAATGATGTACAATCGCATGTGATGAGGACATGGTTTTCCTTTCGCAGGCGTTTTGCCGTGAAGCAGTGCGCACGATGTCACATGTCGATCGCCTCACACGAGATGGTGATGAAGGCGCGTCAGATGGTGTTCCACCTGAACTGCTTCACGTGCTGCGTGTGCATGAAGATGCTCACCCCTGGAGAACACTTCGGCATGCAGCACGACATGGTCTACTGCAGAGTGCACTACGAAGACATGGTGTGCGGAGGAGGGACAGCAGGAGGAGGAGGAGGTCCGCCAGACATGGCTGGCATGCACGACGGCTTCCAGGTGCGAGCCTACAATGGGGTCGGCGGGACGCAGAAGGGAAGGCCCAGGAAGAGGAAGGCCGTCTCTGAGATGGACCTCATCCCCAACCCGATTGGTGAGTTTCGATTTGGTGTATTGCGTGTGTGATGTCATGACTGCGTATAGACGGGCAGGTGCCTCGTAATCACAAGCGGCTTATACCTGTGGATCGATAAAGTTTATCCTCATTTACCTCATACTAATCAGCTTCTGGTCAATCCCGCCGATTGATTGGTCGGGAAGATCAATCCCTAAAATAATCCCTGCAATGGAAACATTTTTTTCTCTCTTTTGAGTATACAAGAGAGAAAGAAAACAAAAAGAGTGAGCATCGCGCAGACTGCGTTATAAACCAGCTCCAGACGTACACATGTAGAGCATGATGGTCGGGGTGTTGGGCTGGAGCACGGGGTAATAGATTTAAAGCCAGCGAGGGCGGGGAGGCCCATCACGGAGCATGTCCCGCAGCATAGAGATGTATGTGAACGGAATCAGGTGCAGCAAAAGCGGCGCAAGTTGCCGCTGACTGACGTGCCTTTGATGCCGACGCGAAACCGATTCGGTGATGACAACCAGCGAGGAACCCACACGAAGAGCAAGAGGCTGCTGGGAGAGCAAAGCAGAGAAGTCGTTCCTATGAAAGTTATATATATATACGAGTATGTATCGAAGAGATGGGCTTCCGATCAGATACTGACACTTTTTGGCTTGTTAACTCCGCTTTTCAAAGAGATATGAGTCTTAATTGCAGGTAGGAAGGGACACCTGTAAGTGGGGGGAGGGGGTGCTAATTGGGGGGTGAAGGAGACAGGTCAGGTGACGAGAGCTCCTTTGCCTTCCGCGTGATCCGATTAAGATCGTCTGAGAGATGAGCGAAGGGCTGACATCGATCTGTTCAGGTGGAGTTAGACCAACATCAAAGAGATCTGCTTACTCAAAGGTCACAGCCATGCAAGGGTCAATGCGGTGCTGACCTACGGCTATGAAAAACTCTTTAAACAACGCATTATTCATTTAATTTCCTTTCTTCAGGTCGCATATCTATGGATGGTGATTTCTGTAGTGATCTTGATCTTTCTGGTATCCATGGCAACTACGGTGCGACCAAGCACAAGCGCATGCGCACTTCGTTCAAACACAATCAACTGAGAACGATGCGAACCTACTTCAGCCTCAACCACAATCCAGATGCTAAAGACCTCAAAGACCTCTCCTCCAAGACGGGTCTCTCGAAGAAAGTTCTCCAGGTGAGCAATTCAAGCATTAACTCATATAAACAATTCAGTATTTACTTATAAACTGGATGAGTTAATAGCTCGCACCGAACTTGAACGTGAAGAAGCCAAAGAAAAAGAAAAAGAGAAAAAAAAAAAAAAAAAAAAAACATACAAAAAGTAGATCCCAGCCAACCTCATGCAGCATGCATTTTATCTGCGATATTTCAACCTGGTCGATTAATATGGATGTCTGCTCCGATGATACGGAGCGCTTGATGCTTGATAATTGAGTGATAATACAGGGAGCATGCAATGATAGATTTAGCGCCGCATTGAGCAGTTTAGAGGCATTTCCTCGGTGTTTCATCACCTGACAATTCATCTTGTTCTTCAGGTGTGGTTTCAAAACGCCAGAGCCAAATACCGGAGAAATATGACGAAGCAGGACCAGGCGGGCGCCATCAAAGACGAACAGAACAATAACAATGACGGGTCGTCGTCTTCAGAGAAGATGGACAATAATTGTGTTAAGAACTTCTCTCGCTCGCCTGGAGCTCTCTCCGACATCAGTTCGTCGACGTCGCTCTCAGAAATGCCCGGATTACAGTCACGTGACATGCAGGATAAAAGCACTTCCGGGTCATCCTGCTTGGCTGACCTTTGCCATGGTCGATTATGAAATGTTTTTGTTGTTGTTTATTTGTGTGTATTTATTACTTTTTTTTTGCCCGTAAAAGTGTCAATCTCTTGTTTTTCTGTTATGTTTCCTTTTCGCGCATAAATAATTCACTTTATATTTTTTTATCCTGGGAGATGAGCGTTTCGAGGGCTTATAATAGTGTTATGGTCCAAACGAATGTGCTCTCAGTTATTATTCATTTTTTTCTGGCAGTTTTTTATTAATATTTTTGTTGCACATAAATTTCTTTCCTTGTTTGAGCAAATTTTCTGCGTGTCATTCAAACACTTTTCCCCATGTGTTTTCACTGTGCAACTTACGAATATACACGCAGGATTGTATAAAACTCCAAAATGGATTTCATTTCACTTTTCTGTACTGTTGAAAATTATGTAATGCGATAAATACGAAATCATCAAATTATACAACAAGTGTTGTTCTTGAATAATTCATAGAAATATCGCACCTAGAAGATGCAACAATAGATATTTTCAACGAAAAAACTGCATGGATGCACCGAACGAATCCATCAAAAGCGGCCGCAGTGGGAGATCTACAGAGGCAAAATATTATCCGTATTTTTCTCAAATCTGTCGGAAAAGAGAGGGGAAAAACCACTGGAAAGACGTTACTTGGAAAGACAAACAAAGAGACATCGTGGCACAGAGTTGCACGGCGCATGCGCTTCATGCTGTTTCCGGAATGAAATCCAATATGGCGGATTGTTTTTGCAAAAGCGCGTCAATTGACCTCGTGGAGGGACGACTGCGCGAGTTGCACAATTCATAATTGAATCCGAGCAATCAAATGTCACCGTGACAGCAGAAAAGGTCGTTGGGGTCAAATGACGGTTACGTAACCGAGGGGATGAGCACGCAAGGCCAAACAAAACACGTGTTGGTTTCTGCTTCCGTGTCGAAGCCAATCCCGTGGCAAACACAAACTTCATCAGGATTGCAAGGGAAACATTGATGAAAAGATGAAGTTCAATTGAATGCTGAACTCGTTGCCTGGGTAACACCCAGCATGCTTCAACCGACGTTGACTAGCAGAACGACCGCGCCTCCATGAATGCTCTATGTTATATAACACGCTGTTTTGCTACATTATAGTAGATTTTACGCTACCCCCGCACAACAGTTCGTTTACGTGGGAATCGAAACCCAAGATGCTTCCGCAGTTTCTCCTTACGACTGACTGCAAATCTTATGTGAGATCAGATTATGAGATTTTTTCTTGCGGCAAGAAAATTTGATCTTAAGATTCATTCACTTCATCGATTGCACACAAAGACACAAAGGAAGCGGTCGGCAAATTCGCACACGTATAGATAGCTACAGCGATGCATGTTATGAAAGAAATCAGCGCCGAGAAGCACATCCTAAGATCGAGGGGCCTAATAAGAGGTCTCAATGAACGAGCATTTTTCACAACGCAACGTACGAACGGATGAGTTTTGATCTAGAGTAACGCGATCTGTTCGATTCGATTGGCGCATTTTGAGATGATATAATTATCTGGGTCAGTGCATGCCTGTATTTTGACGTTATCGTACCGAAATAATCCTTAAATGTTATGTGTTGATATCCTTTTTTTTTCCATAACGAGAGCACTTGACAATGAAGTATTAATGTCATCATCCAGAAGAATGACGCCATTTTGAATACATGGCGCTATCAATCACACAGATACTGAGGTACTGAAGGATGACTCGTGCGCCATTAGTTGTATTTGAAGAACACACCGCCACCTCCGATTGAATTAAGCTTCCTTTTCATCATTGCATCCACTCTTCTGCTCCGTGTCGACCTTACGCGCATGCCCAGAAGCATGCACTATGACTGCAGATACCACCAGACGTCACGTGGACTCAATTATCGCTCAGTAGTGAAATATTTCTCATGTGGCTTTGGTTATTCTTGTATGGGCGATTTTTGCTTCTTGACCTCTCCACCTTCCGGACAGATTTCTACTGATGATTGCCAGGTATGCAATGGTCAGTGCGATGGTCAGTGCAGGCCATGCAATCACACATGCCTCTTCATTTGTACACAACTGGCTCCGTTCTTAAGTCAGCGCTGCACTGTGTACAGAGCGCTATACGCATAAATCATGTCCACTTTTATGTAAATACATTTGATTTGACATTTGCTAATCGAATGAGGTGATCGATTTGGCTTGTTTACATGTGTACCTGTCTTGAGATATTATCAATCAGATCGCTATAGAGTTTCTATAAGATACAAGACAGTGCACGGTGTACATATGGTATGCAACCCCTTGACTCACTTTGACAGATTGTGTGTGCGAGCCTCTTGTATATATGTAGTAAGGAATTGCAGCATGCACAGAGTGTATAAAAGGGGAGCGAGTCTAGAAGTCTCAGGGGGCACAGAAAATGACTTCTCGCAGCCGAAACAAAGACGTATGCAGACAATCCTCGCCGCTGCCTCATTAAGGCGAATAAATCCCCGAAGCGGACGAATCACCTCTCTCGTGCACCGCTAACAAAGTTAATTACGCCCTCGTCTGCTCCAATAGCCACCAGGCCGTGCAGGTATCTGAGGAAATCGCTCATCTCCATGCATCGCACTCCCACTCGCTCTGCTCCCTGCTGCTGGCTTGCGGAGGGATGATTGCTTCTGGAGTAGGAGTAGGAAGAGGAGAAAGAGGAGGAGGAGGAGAAAGAGGAGAAAGAGGAGGAGGAGGAGGAGGTGCATGAGATAGGGACAGGAGACATGTGATGATAATGTATGGAAGTAGATTGTTGTCAAAACTCAGAATGATTATAACCATGCATATAAATCTTGTGTGCAATGTTCTACATGATACATATTGCATCATCTACAATTCCATGCGCAGTGCAAGCCTACACAAATAGCACAATGTCGTGTTGGTTCACTGATTCGATACATCGAGAAGCAACAGGTTGAAATATAGTCAGAATAATCATCACATCTGGCATGGTACAACGTCTAACTAATGCCTTCGCTTCGCAGCTGGGAGAATTGCCTCCATCTCGTCTCTCTAAGTTTCCCAGGAAGACTGACTACCGTAGCGCACCTTGCTACCGCCCTTCACACCTCGACGCGCTTATCTGATGCGCGCTTCTTGCAATCAGTGTAAGGCACTTGGCAGTTGGTAAACAAACCACGTAATCTGATCAGCCATGTTGGCCTGTGCGCATGCGCCAGGGTAACATCCGATGCTGTATCAAGGAGAGCAGAGAGCGATAGTGACCTCGTCAACTTCTAAAGTCGAGTGCTAAGGAGGAGTCGAGGTACTAACACAATAGCACATTGGAAGAGAGTGACTGCGTTCGTGACTGGCAGAGTGCGGAAATGAAGCTGCCATAACACATAATCAAGTCACTAATGCATAGGCATGAAAATTATGCAATTAACCCTGAATATCCGTTCCAAATAATAACGAAGACAATGTGAATAAATGAATAGACCAGAACCCCCCACTCGAACGTCCTCCCTGCAAAAAGAGAATTACACAAACTTAAACATTTTTACCGAGGGTGTGAAGAAGTAAGCATTTCTGAAAGGGTAAATATTTCCTCAGCAATTGAGCTACACTTTGAGCAGCATCAGGGGGGCTTGTTTGCTTTGACAATCTGCGCTTTCATTCGTGTTTAGGGCTGTTTAGGAGATGCAATAGGTGTCCAGAAGCGAACCCCTTTGAAGTAGCGCAAAGTGGATTATTGCACTTTTGAAGGGGGTGAGCGGCGCTGAGTCCTGTGCATATTTATCAGAATTATCGACGGAAGAAGTTTCTTTTCAGTGACAGCACGATTCAGCGCCTAATATGTAAACAGCTGAAGAAGCGGGGCGACTGCATGGGTGGCTCAATCCGGGCAATCTTAATTGTGAATCACAGGTGTACAGGTGAGCTGTATTAGATATATACTACGCGCATTGCTATATTAGTATATGTATATACACATGAATTAAATACTAAGGTGATACTAAAGTTGAGTATCACACTGCACCGTGCAATATATATGCACTGTTTAAACTGGTGTACTGGGTGGACAAGAGGCATGTTACTCTCAGTATATATGTAATGTATTTCACATTTTTAAAGCAAGGTGCCACGAGGTTAGCAAATAATCGATAATTGATACATTCTGAAGCCTTTGATGTGGTCAGAATGAGTCTATTTACATCAATGAATGACCAATCCATTAACATAGCGCATTGAAATCGTTCGTTTCGCTCTTCACACCTTTCGTCTCGTGTTATCTCGCAACCATTTGAACGGCGTGGCTACAGTGAGAGCTATCTACATGCTCAGTATCTGCATAGGTAAGAGTGTATATGTATACATGGCCAGTATCCTACTCTGTACACCGGTGTGTCCTGTATGTGTACTAGCATAATATGTTATATGAAGGATTGCCTTCCTAATGATTACACGCACCGATAATTACATAATATACCTGCAGTACAAACACCTTGCATCGTGATGCATGTCACTCAGTATATTGCATCAACCGTGATTTAACCGCAATTTCGAAAAAAAAATTGACTCGCTTCAAAATATCTCCTTCAATTCAAGGCTTTTCAATGAGGAGGTGATGAGTACAGGTGAGAGGAGGTGAGAGGAGGTGAAAGGGGATGTGCGAGGAGTCCTCCCATGCTCCACCTTCATCCTGACACTTCACACTCCTCGCAAAGCCGAAAATATTCGCTTTCTGTCGCAGTTGCCGAATTCCACCGCAAGAGGGCGGGCGTCATGCAGAGCCAGTCGCCCCTCCTTCCGATTCAGGGCCATTGTTCAGTTTCGTATTCAATTTAGTTCTTTCTCCTTTTCGTCCTAAACGATTCATTTGCTTGTAGTGCACATTGAAGGTGATTGAAAATGGAAGTGTCGCATTTGGATTGGGGTAAACCCCAACAAATATACTCAATACTCTTGAATACTGAATAGTTCGAGTTACTACACACAAACATATACCATGTATACAATGAATACACATTGTGGCTGCAAACTATAGTTAGAGTAAAGTTAAGGAGACTACGCATATAAACTAGGTGAGGACTACCATTTTATATATACAGTGTATCTGCAACGAACACTGCTCCTTGGCCGTCATTCTATGGTTGTGGTCATTTCACCAAAGAAGCTGACTGTCTGGTTGACTTACAGCTTACTGACTTGGCTGGTTGGTTATAGTTGGCTATACCTGGTTGGCTACCTGGTTGGCTACCTTGGTGGCTAGCTAGCTGGCTTGTTTGATGGGTTGATGGCTTCCTGGATTGCCGGGTTGATGACCATACCCCTCGCATCTGGATCCCCTCCCCCTCCATCTGGCTGTTTGTTTACACGCGGTGACCGAAAAAAGACACAAATGTCTTCCGATCGCACTTTGAAGCACGCGAAAGCAAACTCCAGAACAAATATTGATGGCAGCAGTTCGCAGCGTATTTTCACCTGCGGATGTGTGTGGAGAAAGCAAGTGCGAGTTGTTTGATCTCTGCACTTGTCTGCTGCGCTGCGGATGCAGAGTGGCAGGAGAGGGAGGAGGGGAAAGGGGGCGACGATCCGGAAGACTGGGCGCGCTCGAGGGGTAGGGCGCGAGGAGTGAGCACTACGACAAGTGGGCGATAATTCCGTCCTGTTTGGTTAGTTCGTCTGTATATTTGGGAATGGGTACTAAATATACGAGAGCGTGAAGTTAGAGCCAGGATTCGACTGATTATATTGGTATTATTGTTTAAATACCTAAATGTCAGCCAAATATATACACGGTCATAAGTATATGCTGGGATTGGCTGCCAATGAATGACTTTCAGGTTGCAACCAATCGAGTGAGTACAACATATAGAACAACGGAGCACAGGGTGTCCGATTTCATGGCACGGATTCCTCTCTTTTTGATACAACATCATGGAAATGTGCTGATTCGTGGATGATGGAAGGAATTGCAAAGCATTATATTTCAGTAGACTTTGGGATCAGATCTCACAGGTAATCGTAGGTACATGAAGAGAACGATTGCTTACAAGAAGACTAAACCGCAGATTTTCCACAGTGGATCAATCAGCGGATCCGGCGAATTCGGTACAACTCAGAAAAAAATAAGACTCGTATTTTTATCAGAGGAATATAACTTTTGCTTCGGTTGTCAAAAGAAGAAAAGGCAAGAAAAGAAGAAAGAAAAAGAAAGAAAAGAAAGAAATATACAGGTCGCCAATAAAGAAACTAACGAGCAGACTCTCTTTCATCGAGCGTTTTTATTCAAGAAATTCGGAAAGGCAAGAAAATTAATGATTTCCTGATCATTTTGTACTGCATCCGCATTTACTCTGACCTCCTGCCAACCACGTGATCCGCGGAGGAACACAACAAGTAGTTCGGCACTAATTGACGCGGAGTTACATCCGGTGCGGAAGTCTAGGAAGGATACGCATCCTTCCGCATCAGCGAAGAAGTAGTTCGGTTACAATTCTGCTGAAGACAGAGAAGAAAGTAAACAGCCTGGTCATAAACCGTAATTTCAAACTCAAAGACAGTCGTTTCTTTCAATTGGCGGTTACAATTTAAGCGTGCGCTTTGCAGCTTGTGTTCGTCCGATCCGGAGCTAGCGGAGAGGCGTTCCCGGGCGACGCGTGCGTGTCAGGGCGGGTGCCGCTTCTCCGTCTCCGCTGGCGTCGAGTGCAACAAGGTCACGTAGAGCGGACGTCACGCGGCGGCTGAACGGCTATTATCTTGTCACGGACCTTGCTATTATCCGGAGCACGTGCGGATTGGAGCAGCTGAGCCGTCCGTCATCCTGCGACGCACTTGACTGCTCTGAGGGATCTCTTGAGGGACGATCATCTCCCCTTCGTCTCTCCCTCTCTTCCCGTCTCCCATTCCCTCTTTAACATGCAGACATGCCAGACGCAACATCAGCGATTCTGCGACCTAAGAATCGGAGGGAGAGGAGGCTCGCATTTCTCGCACGAAGGGCTAATCCCAGAACAATGCGTATAAACATACAGCTGCAAGATGACATCGACATGCAAGCACCTCCGCTCAGGACATGCATGTCGTAACCATTCCATTTTGTTACAACCGCGTGTCATACACTCAAATGACGTCCAGCTCCCGAATTGATTATGTCGACCCTTGAAAAGATGTGATTTATTTGCGGCTGTAATGCCCAATTACACAGGCATTGTGCCGCATGTTGAATCGGGGCCAGAAGGTCTTGAAGAGATCGATGTGCAATTCTGCACGGCGATTCAGGGCGGGTAAGTGGCCTATTAGCAGAGCAGAGCAAACGCCGACCTACTCCAAGTGACCGCGACACAAATGCCGAGTGAAATAGAGAGTCTGTTGAGGAGATTGTGCTGCGATTCTTGATGGGGGATTATGTCGCTAATACGTGGAGCCAGGCACACAAATCAAACGCCTCGTTTGGCACCTGGGCAACCGCTGATCGCACGCCCCGTGGTTCAAAAGGTGTACTGAATTCTATTGAGTAGCTGTATTTTATGAGCGCATCCCACCAATAATGCACCTTCTTTGTGTGTTGTTATGAACACTTCTCACTTCCCTTTCCCACCTTCCTTGCTCTTCAAATGATCCAAGTCAAAATAAACCGTGAGATACTTTTGAGTGCAAACCTCTTTAACTTGATACTCTCTTCAAATCCCAAATGTTTCTCAAATTTGACAGCGACACGTTTGCATGTCATCACCTATTCAACGTCAATTCCTTGACGAGCACTCGTGCTAACGGTATCCATTCCGAAAAATCAACCAAAATCTACGAATTATCCTCCCTTTCGCAGACATGGCACCGCGTCCTCAGCATGAAGGGATGCGTCTTTATCCCCGTGTGTATTGCGTAATAATGGTTCCTGGCCCTATGCTAACGAGTTCACCTCCGCTCACATTCCCAACACATGCCTATAAAGAGAGGAACTACACGTGCTGCCTACATGCGTGCCTAGCTGCTCGTCCTGTGAATCAGCCTTCAGCATGCGAATTGCCAATCTTCCATTTTGCCAATTAGTGAGACATCGTGCGACCTGTGTTGTTCTGTTAAAGGGGCAAACATTCAACGATGCCTCGGGGCCTGCAGCTCCCCCCCCCCTCCCTCGCATGTAGCACAGATGAGGTGATATGTCATATATACCGGATTTGTATGCATAATTATGCTCAGGGTGTTTGATTACAAGTTTAGTGCATATTTATGGCACAATTGGATGCAGTTTTGCAGCGTATACTCAGTACAAACAAATTATTGTCGAATCTGAATAGCGTAGAAATCATTCAGTATTATGCATGCATGCAGGTACCTCGAAGACCTCCGAATCAAAGCGCTCGAATCAAAGCATTTAACGTACAACGCATAACATAACTGATATAATATTATATCCTAAATTTATAAGGACTTTATGAACTTCCATGCATTATACAAATGATACTATACACAATTATGTACATCACACACTGAAACCAAACATGTCGTAATTATAAGGAGTTTTTTCTCTTAACACACAGCTACAGATATTACATAATGAATATTTCATCCAGTTATTAATACAACATTGAACCACGAAATACAAACAATTGGCAATTGCATATACATGTAAAATGCATAATTATTTATGTCTATGAGCGTACAAGTAATCAATCAGAGTGCGATATCAGAAATGAGCCGTGATATACGTTGCACATACTCACCCTATATATGCATGCTTCATAACGAGGCTCTATTTTTCTTCTGCCTACAAGAAATGGCGGCCATTTTGTGACGTTTTCCCGCCAAATTAGCTTCGTTATACCGCCAGATATCAGGGCGAGAGGAGGTGGAGAGGGGGGGGGGGAGGAGAGGCAGCAATATAAGCAGGATTTTATGCGCTGCCAATTCGGGGTTTCTTTCACTTCTTATTGTTTCTGAGTGGTGGGTGTTTGAAGAAATGCACGTGTTAAAGTGGCATCCTATAAGTGCGTTGCATTTTTGTCTGCCTTCCTATGCCATTATACATAATGATACAATTGTATGTATAGACAGCCGGCTGGTCGAGTTAATGCATGCTTCTGAATTAACGCGGGCGGCATGCAGCTGAGATATGTATATCTCGGACAAATACCGAATTTTACGTATACATTTATATATGCACCAATGATAATATTGTGATGGTACAATACTGTAAATTTTTAATTTTACATGTATAAATATATCTATCTATATTCACACAAGCTCTATAAGATACGTTGTACTGATTGAGTTACCTGCTGATCAGGCTTAGTGCTGCATACCTGCATTTGAGGATTCAAATCAGCGTCGCGAAATTGGTGTTTCTATGCAATGAGGCATTCCAAAGCGCAGCTCATCCAATCGGGGCACACATTCATGCATGCCCCGTGCAGGTATCATGATTCTAAATGTAAAATTAATGCGCTGCATCTTCAGTTATCTTGAACAAAGAAGTTAAAGCTTCTTTGCCTTGAATATATACACAAAGACAAATCCAATAATTATTATACGTATATATAGTAGGAACCAATTATGACTTGTTTTATT
Organism: Capitella teleta; assembly: GCA_000328365.1. Lineage (NCBI taxonomy): Eukaryota > Metazoa > Annelida > Polychaeta > Capitellidae > Capitella > Capitella teleta. The sequence continues at coordinate 53,725 of KB308677.1, read as the reverse complement.
TTATTCTATATATTTCACGAAACATCCGATGCATTTCATTAACGAATCAATCTCAATCCGAAAGGAGAGAAAAATAAACATTCCGTCGATTCGCAGATATAACAGAAGGAATACATTACGTCATGCAATAGTATATGAAGTATTATGTCACTGGCAATCATTGATAACATGACTAGAACATAGGAATAAAAATAAGCAGCATTCGTTCTCACTGTGAATTGAAATAAGTGTTCGATTGACAATGACTAAATGAGTCTGAAATAAATACTCATCAATATAATTATACTGAAATATCGGACCCCTCACAAGAGGGCACAACGAAAGTGAAGTTCAAATGATTATTCAGCGAATAACCTGGAATGATATTAACGTCACATGATCCCACCCTTCAAAAAATTATATCATAAAATGAAATAAAATAAAATAAACAAAAATAAAAAGTGGGAAAAATGCCGAAAAAAAAAAAAAAAGAAAAAAAAAAAAAGAGAAATGAAAAGAAGAGATTCACATCAGCTTATTGAAGCAATGCTGCACAACGTTTAAAAAATATACGGAAAACAATATGACGTCATTTTTGTTGTCATAGTCACCAACATAGTACGCAATGAATGTACTTAATAACAGCAATAATATAATTATATGAATGTCCTTTTTACAAAATGGAACCAGCTATCCACAATTATTATTTAACTAGTAACCATGTTGATTTCATGATAATATTAAGAAGTATAAGGTCTTTGGTACAGCTCTATTTGAAGGAAATCCTGACAGCGTGCTATTCAGTTCATTGCGTTGAAACTGGACCGGAAGAGATCAGTCAATCCAGATGACTCCGTGCCGCACGGATTCGACAGATCATGCACGGAGGGATCGTGGTGGGAGTATTCCGGAATGGAGTGCTCATAGTCTATGTATCCGATTCTGGATCCGGCTTCGGACAGGGATTGTGACGTGCTGTTGTCGGAGAAGGCCGGTGAAGGGGCGTTGGACAATTCAGTCAACATGTTGTCCTGGTCATCGCTAATGCACGCGGTGCTGTTGTTGTTGTTGTTGTTGTTTATGCTGCTGTTGTCGCCGGGAGAAAGTGTTGTCTTTCCGTCAGCGTCCTGTTTCAGTAGATTCCGACGGTGTTTCGCTCTGGCGTTTTGGAACCACACCTGCATGCAAGGTTAAAGTTGATTTATGATCATGTATTGTGTGAATTTAATGCACCTGAAGAACTCGTTTGCTGAGTCCAGTCTTCTGAGCAAGTTGCTTGAGATCTTTAGCATCCGGATTGTGGTTCAATTGGAAGTACGACTTCATGATGCGCAGTTGATGATGTTTGAACGATGTGCGCATGCGCTTCTGCCTGGCCTGCATCGACATGTCGTTTCCGAGGCCAGGCAAGTCATTCTCATTGAAACCTGCAATTATATTTTGAGATAAAAAATCGGTAAAAGGCTCATCTGTTGATAGAAATGGTTATAATACATGTATATGCATCACCGCATAAATGTCAAGAAATAGCTTAAAGAAAATAAAATCTCGAACATTTGAAGGGCACGAGACAACAAGGAAGGTTGCCGCCATCTGTACACCCTGGTCTCCCGATGAGATTTTCGGATATCCCGCCGCTTCCTGAGCTTTAGAAAAGTGGGTGATCAGAGGCGAAGAGCCACGGAAGCCCCGAAGGCAGTGTAGGCAAACTTGGTGCAGGCTAAGAGTGGGCTCGACGACGTCCTACTGCCGGCGACACAATACCACAGCTGGGGCGCTTAGCAATCGGGGCACAATGCAGAAGGAGCCCTCTATTTGAGCGTGCTAACCCCTGCATTTGCATCAATGCCCTCTTTGAACCTGGCGGGGGTCATTCTCAAGGATCTCCACGCCCAGATCGGGGTTCAACGCAGCGCTGACCTCGCTACTGAGTCGTGAAATTTCCTGATGACATGTTGCAGACTTCTGATGTGTTTTTCACACCAAGCAAAGGTACTTGTGAGTGAAATCGAGTTTAAACGAGTGTTGTAACCGATAATGAGTGGAGGGCCAGCTCTGTGATCTCAGCACATTATACCTGTGAGTTGATATTTTGAAGTGTTACTGCTGATGCCTGGGCTATGTAAACATGACGTATCGTTTTGGTGTAATCCACTTTGCTCGGTGTGTAATGCATATATGTTTTATAACGGATATACATGTAATATGGTATATATAATCAAATCATGAATATTCATGTGAATGTATTAGTATATGCTCAAGCAGGTGAGAGTTGATTGAATATGCTGATGTTACACAGATAAGAGGACTATTGCGTAATCAATGATGCTTATTAGTACTAAGAGAGCAATATCCTCGGTTGATTTCGGTTTCGCATTGAAGCATATCTTAATGATGGTAACTTTATAAATGACGTGAAATGCGGCAATTTCATGAATTATTCCAAGTGATTGAGGACTTATTGAGCTCATAAGTGGATATCGTAGTTTGAGTGTGCATTGACATAACAGAAGAGGCGTTTAGAAGTACTCTCGTTTATGTCAGCGAAAAAAACGTAAACAATAAAACGAACTTTTAATCAGATTGAATCCACTTTCTACTTATCTGTTTTGATAGATTAGCAAGATGTCTTAATGTGATATGTGCAATCCACGGAGATTGCTCAGCGTGACAGCCTTAATTAGAGTTTCATTCATTAGCAATGCGATTATAAGCGCGGATTCGAGGCATTTGGGGCCCGTCACAAAGCCACAACTGCACATCAATCACGCAGTCATCACGCAGTCATCACGCACACTTTATGCACTATAACAAACAGGTATTTCTCAGCAGTAAACACGACGGTATACAATTAGTCAGTATATCACCGAGAGTATACCTGCTGAATCGCGTGTACTGGAATCAGACCTCTATGTATAAATATATATGTATAATTAACGCGATCTTTGTGGTCATTTCTTTGTACGTGTATATAACTACAAGATTTACACCGAATCGCTAATTTGTCATTCAGTTGCAAATTGACGATGCAGACGCATTTTGCGGTTTAATGAGAGAGGGGTTGGGGCATAATAAACATCCGTTATTATCCCCAAAACGATAATCAATGCACGAGGGAGAAAAAGACAAATCGCTGCTCCTTCAAAAGGACATTTTGCTGACAATGCGGATGGCCTAATTGGTCAGCGCATTCTGAGGGGATTGATGGTGCCAGGCTGCAGGCACCCCCTCGTTACACAAGTGTATCATTACTGCAAACTGTTAAATGAATGGACGTCACTGTCGAATGGGGCTTTTGTTTCATGCAAATTGGGGTCAATGGCCAAGGAAATGGACACTTTGGGAGAGGGGGGTTGATGGAGAGAAGGGAAGATCGTATCATCATCATATATATTTGTGATTAATACCAGTAAACAGACGCTGCGTTCATTAGCGCAGGAAGTCTCACCATGTAGTGATCGTCCACACATCTCAAGTTCGTCTTCCGCTTGTCGCTTCCTTTTCCTCGGTCTTCCCTTGGGCGCTGACGGGGCATGCACCCCATTGAAGACATGAGGCATCGCCCCAGGACCGTGCAGGGCGGGGAAGGAAACAGAGTCGAGGCCACCGTGCCCTGGGGAGGGATAGAACTCGCCCTGGACGACCATCTCGTAGTGCATGCGGCAGTAGATGAGGTTCTCCTTCATGCCGAAGTGTTCACCTGTGATGAGCAGTTTGTGGCACGATGCACAGGTGAAGCAGTTCATGTGATACACTGAATCTCTTGCTTTCATGACGAGCTCGTTGGCTGAGATGGCAAGATGGCATCCCGAACAGCGCTTGATAGCGAAAAGTCTGTTAAGAAAAGAATGAAGAAGCGACAAGGAATTATTACAAAAATCAATCAGTTTTTGATTCAGCGCATCTTTAGAATGCGATTTCTACGCATGCGCAGAAGTGCGTGTAATTTTTGTGCAAAATTAAAGAGCGTGAAAGTGTGAATTGAAAGACGGGGGTCGGGAGGCGACATGGGCGCCACGGGAGGCGAATCGCTGTTATTTCTGCAGGGGAAGAGAAGGGGAAACGGGGAGGCGGGAGTCCCAGGGGGAAACCGACCTTTTGTGGCCAAGCAGCGGCGCATCTTCACGCGTATTAACGCGCAGAAGGGTCATTTTTTTCACCGGGGGATTTCGATGGCATCTCAATATTCTTCCCATTTGCTGTGTTGCAAGGGTTCCAGAGGAAATCCAGGCCCTTGTATGCTACCCATCAGCTTTCCTCTTCACCTGTAGGTATACTTAGATCCCTTACGCATAATACAAGTAACCTTCCATCATTGCCCTCGCATCGGTCGCCTGCACCGTGAGAACCGACTCTGATTTCCCACGACACTGGACACTGGTCAGCGTACGACTGGCGATCGCGTGACCTACACATCGAATGTGAGGTTACGTAATCCTATCATTACATCGATTACAAAAGCAAACAATAGCCTATATAAAATTCACGCAACGTGATCTGTAGCCAGGGAAAAACACTTATAATAACGATAAAAATGCACGTTTTTTTTTTTTTCAGGGCCACTGCGTACAGCGCACGCTGCGATATTCCTACACAGGGTGGTCCGAAATGATCAGTTTCCCTGGATTGTGGTGGCTAATTTCTGGCGGTTTATCGATATAAAGCGTGAAATGTTGGCCACTTGTATGCACTGAATTGCGAGGAACCCCAGAGCATGCTGCGCGGTCATTTTCGGTATCTCTGTGAGACGACCATGAGTGCGCATGGGCAGGAAATGTATACGAGCAGACCACGGTACACGTTGGCATCGAGGCCGTTGGCCAATTAAAAATTGAAATCACGTGGTGCGCGCAGGACTCTGATCTGCAGTATGCGAAAGGACACATTAGCGGATCATTACCCGTGCAAAGTGGGCCGTTCTCTTTACCCAAAGTGGGCGGACAAGCGGACAATCAGTCGGCACCGGGCACCCGGCCTCAAGATGCCCCCACGGCGGGGTTCCACGGGCATCGGAGCCCCTTCGTCTCGGCACCATCCCCACCCTCCGCCCCTCCAGTTTGCTTAGCACCCAGAAACCGTCCTGCCCTGCGCATTTTTGAATAAATTATCGCATCAGCACAGGTATGCACAGGTGACAGTCGCTTAATTGAAATTAAGTGCTTGGGATGGAGGTATGCTTCAGGGCGGCTGGAATGGGCGATAATTGTGAGCGCACGATTTATGTGGAGGAAAGTGGAGGTGGTGGGAGGAGGTAAGAGGAGGTGGTAAGAGGAGGAGGGGGTAGTACAAACGTGTATATAAGTATCAAGTGGACCCTTGACTCAAGCGATGACGCGTAACTAGCCCAATTTCTTTTCTTTTTACTTTTCTTTTCTTTTCTTTCTCTTTTGCATTCAAGTTCACTCGAACTCGACGCCAGATGCAGAAAGTGAGAAAAGGAACGAGAATTTCAAAGCGATGAGATTAGCTGGATGGCAGAGTGAGAGAGTTATTCAGATCAAAGCTTCGTGGCGACGGGCGGAGGGCGGAGAGAAGGGGTCGGGTGGGGAACAATGGGCTAAGCGAAAGGGAGAGGGTACTCGGTGTTTGGACACAAAGGGGTTTTTATTTCATTTACACACAATGGACATTTTGTATCAAGTTTCCAGCCGATATTTAACCAGCTCCGCATATGGACAAGAGGTTTCAAGAAAGCAGACGGTGGACCAGGTCCAGGGCTTGCATTAGCGCCACAGTCACGACATTAAAGTGCCAAATGCACCATTGTTACATCAAGGCGAGCATAGACAGTGCGGCATTCGCAGCAGCAGCAGCCTTGGCATGTTTCGCGTACGTTGCACAGTTGTGTTCGCGTGCCTCGACGCCGACAGAGTTTTGAGGATGTTGCCTTGAAGCCGGCGCCAGACGCCACATGAAAGGCTGCGTAACCTTTGACCTGTTGCGTCATACCTGTAATAATCTTCCTTGCAGAATATGCTGCCATCCCTCGCGTAGCACGTCACTTCCGAGTCCAGAGGTAGTTTGCACTGAGCGCATCTCAAGCAATTCGCGTGCCACGCTCTCTCCACCGCTTGCAGGTAATAGCGATCCGTGATCTTCTCTCCACACCCGGCGCACAACCCGGGCTCAGGGATCATGGCGTCGCCGGGGACCGAGCCTCCGTGGCCGCCGCCGCCGTCTCGGGGCATATCGCCCGAGTGGCGGTCAGGGCTGTTGGAGCTGCGCAGTCTGCAGGGAAGTGTCTGCGGAAGAGACAATCAATCGGTAATCAGGGTTTTGTTTCGACTATTAGCAAGTCGAGTCATCTGGAGCCGAGTGCTGGAATGATTCGCTCGCAGCAGGTGGGCGCAGCCAGGTGTCTGTGAGGGGGAGGGGAGGGATGCAGGTGGCCAGATAGGCGCCGCAGCGGAGCGGAAAGCGTGAAGGGGACTGCCCTCTCGAAGGCATGTCAACGCTCCCGCTGCCGGGAGGGGGAGGCAGATTGTAGGTGGAGAAGGTAGAGGAGGTGGAGGAGGCTCACTTAGGAGAGACAGAGGAAGAGATTTGCGCGCACATCGCTTGATGAATGGAATCGCACCCCAGTAACATCGAGTAATTAAGATATTGCACAGTGCTAAACACGCTGTAATCGCATCAATACACGGCGCATAGACATACATACAATCGGATTAACTTCGCTTCCCGTGGCGACCACACACGACGAAAGAACTATCTCAAGAAAAAGTAGATCGGGAGGTTGGCGCATTCATCCACTTGTGCGGGAGTGAAGTTCATGAATCGTGAAAGTCAACCGCAACAACAAATAGTCTTATCTGCTTCATTCCTGATTTATCATCATATTGTATTCTTGCGTACGGCGAGCTTATCGCGCAAGTAAAAATGCCAAGACACAAATTGAGGTAAATAATTATGTAATTGAGGGGAGGGGGAATGGGTTGTAGCGCGAAACAGTGGTAATTAGCTAGGTTTTTTTTTTCAGCATGATTAATTATTATCTCATGTTTTAAGGAGCAATTGGATGAATTATATTTTATATGAAATAAGTATGCTGCTTGCCTAATAAAAAACTTGCTTTTATTTGTAATATCTGACCAAGAATTGAAAAACTGCATTTGTCTTCCTTAATTATAACACGCATGCACTAGTCTATCGTGGGTTTCTTAATTATAGACGGGAGTTAAGCAACGGAGGAGGGCGTTAATAATTGTAATTGCATAAATTAGCATTTCACATTCCATTCCATATTCACCGTACTATCACTATTTTTATTTCCTGCCTTGATTAGCATGATCAGAAGCAAAATAGATTTACTGACATTGTTTGATAATTAACCTCGTTATCGGATCGAATCCACGCGTAGAGTTTCGATCAAAGGGAAGAGTTTTATTTCAGCATATACATACGATTAGACATACGATTAGACATACGATTAGACATACGATTAGACAGCCAGAATAATATATTACGCCTACTTTGCAGTTTGGGGTTCATTCTCAAAATGAGGTCATTAATTGGAGGGGTACAAAATTACAATTTCACCCTTTTTGTACAACATACGCACCTCGATAGCATTCGCCCTGTGGTGGTGCGCCGAGAGGTCGTGCGGGAGAGGGTACGGCGTCTGCTCCATCTCCCCTGCGCCGGCCAAGGGGAGCATGAGCCCCCTGGGAGGCGGCGGGCAGAGCGGGGGTGGAGGCAACTCGAGGTCGATGGACGGCATTCGGATGAACTCGTCGGGCATGCGACCCACCATCGTCAACTGCGGCACATTCGTAATCCTATCAGACGTTAGTAAGGCACTCGCATCGCTGACAATGATTAGAAGAAAGGAAAAAATCCACCTGTCAATCAAAAGTTCTCCGAGCAGTTCGGATTTCAAGGCCCCAAAATCCGCGAGAGGAAAAAACGCAACTCAGGTATCCGCGATTCGGGTAAGGAATCAATCAGCTTGCCGCGCAGGTGAAACTAAGTTTTGGATTGCCAAGGCTCCAGTCACGAATTTTAAAGCTGAACCAACTAATGAGATTTCCCTGAGGTGGGCGGAGCTTATTTGTGATTCGAGGCGGAGTTATTATTGAAGTTTGACGAATCAGAGCGCTGTATAATGTCTCGCGCACTGTGATTAGTCAGAGTTTGGATGAGTTTATGTGTGGCTTTCGTAAGGGGTGATGCGTAAATGGCGGCATCCCACTGCGAAACTTGCGCTGAATGGAGATAAAAATCGGTCGTTTTTTATGCTTATTTAGTTTGATTGTTGAGTAATTGCTGTGTATGTTTAAGAACACCTTCGACACCTCTTAGTGAAAGGTCTCGGATGATGAGCCTTAAATTGCAGATCGTTAAAGGTGTAATGAGGTCAAACCATAAAAAAGCAACTCAGTGAGAGTGCAGTGATTATGTAATTCGTGAGATAAAGTAGGATATTCGAATTTGTAATTCATAATTATTCGGTGTTTTTGTTTTGTTTTTGTTTTTGTTTTTGTTTTGGCGTTTTTGTTCCGGTATTAGAATGAATATCTGCGATAATTATTGTAATTATAAACTCAAGTGCACCGACAGTGTTCCGTGGGAATATAACCCGCGATACAATTCCATTTGACTACTTAGCCTGCCTTCCGTCTCCAATTGTTCGCGAACCGCGTCAATGTCAGCAGTCACCTCATATTATATGATAGATACATAAATAACTCATTATGGACACATCATGAAAATAAATATAATTGTGCGAACAAGGAACATTGGCCCACAAACCTGCATGGTCGGATACAATGCATGCGTTATTGTATCAAAATGAAATTTCACAAATGCAAAGCATAACACGGCATTCCTTCTGTGTGCTTTGTTACGCATTCTTAAATCATGTGCACCTGCGCAATCAATTCCTGCTGCGATGTGTTTCCTTGGCATCGCCTTCCTCGATTAGTTGCATCGCTTTAATACTGTGTGGATCCGTTTCCAGCGCCGCATAGATCCGCGATCCGCACGAAGCATCTTCTCCTCAACTCGTCTTTTGGTCGATCTCAACGCATCCGTCATCTGCCATCAAATGCTCCTCCGCTTGCATGAGCAATATTGAGCGCGGGCGGGATTCGCACCCTTATTCTCCCTTTTGGGACAATGAGGGCGCAGAATCCCGCGGGATATATGCATGCTACCATTACATTGGCACACAGCACCCGGCTCTGTTGCGCAATTAGGCATCACTATATATTGGGTCCATTGAACAGTGACTGTTTTAGGAAGCATACACGTAATATGTATAATGAATTTGGAACACGTATGTTTTGATCTCCCCTCTTTCACCTTCGTAGCCTAGCGTGTATTCCGCCCATGGCAGCCGCGTCAGCAAAACTCATTTGTTAACGCGCCGTCCATTTCATAAAGATTTTTTTCATTTCTTCTTTTGAGCCACGCATCGCCCCCCATACTTATTACAAGCGGCGCTACGTGAAATAAATGAGAATGCCTTCACACACAAGTGCTTTGCATGTGTTGCATGTCAATAAATTTCACATCAAAATGCTCACATGCATCATGAATATCCAATAAATACAATGAGAAGCTCTGAGAGAAATTTCGATGTCTTTTTTATATATTATTATACAATGTACAGTGTACATAGCACTGTTCTTGCAGGATCACAATCACTCCATGCAACCGATGCATAATAAATTTATAGTCGCATCCTGTCGGTAGAATATGACGAGTACTTTCCTTATATGCATGATCCCAAAAATGACCGAATTTTAGCCGATCCAATCCAGGCTTCAGGCACGGAATCACTGAGCTGAATGTCGGTCGAAAATTTATCCCTGCATTGAGGCCATGATACAACTTGCATCAATCTCGAACATTCCGGACTCAATCGCGTCTGTACAGGTCACTCCTGCCTCCCTCTTCTAAGTATAGATGTATCGCAGTGTGTTCAGAGTCATTAACCATTCGCGCCGATCTAATGAGCAGTGCTGCATGTCTTTCACGGCTTTTACATGTAAATAGTGAACCCTTCAGAGGTGGTTTCCCCCACTACTCCCCAAAGGAGATGAAGCGACCGTTCTTCCAAAGTTCGGGTGTTGCAATGTGTCTGCTAATCGGTCAGCAGGGCGGAAAGACCTGCGCATGCTCAGACACGCGCCCTGGGCTTCGTTAAGGGCCGCTGTATGGAGAGGCTGACATGCCCTTCGCACGAGCGCCTGAGCCGAAAATGGCCACCTTCGGCCGCCAGGTAAAACAAAGCGGCACAAGACGACTATTATTAGCAATTTCACGCTTAAAATGACTTCGTGACGAAATTGCATTTGAGAGCCGCAGGGGGTGAAGGAGGACGGTGGGGTATGCTGGGAGGGGGAGGGGTGCTCGTTAATTCCATATTTCTCCCCTGCAACAGGTTAATGAAGCAACTACCGGTAATGCCCTGTGTCGTGTCTTCATTGTCTGCGCGGCAGTTTCTCAGAGAAATAAATCTAAAATAAAGAATTTCAAGCATGTTTCAGCGCACAATGTACGTGTTGCACAAAATATGCATTTTAATTTTCCTAACTTCACAGCCGATGACTACTTGGTGACAACTGGAAATAATATTATATATTATTATTGCATAAGTGCAAACGAATATAAACAGAATGGGCCAAATCTTCTCCATGCTAAAAACAAAAATTCCATGAAATGCATCAATTACTCAAAAATATAACTACCTGGTGGATTGACTCTGCGCCCATTATTACAAAGAACACAAATAAACAGTTTATTGTTAATGAGGGAGGAACATCAAAATCTGAGTGGTGTGCGGTCGTGTCTTTTTTGGTTAGCTTAATCAGATGAGCCCATGAACAACGCTCCAATACTAACTCTATGTTTTGGTTTGCTTTTAAGAGATCAACTGTAATGTTACTGTTTATCGGAAAAGAGCAGTCTCATTGAAAATCATTGAGACTTTTGACATGGAGTAGACAGACTGCTTTTGGTCCTCTGTATAGATACACCGTTTACAGTGGCATGTCACTAGCAGTACAACACGTACGGGTTGATTGATTCGAATTTTGAATTTTCAAAAAATGTTGATGGTTTATTGATGCTGATGATGCCACATGCACAGCCTCTTAGCGTCATCACGTCACAGAACGACGTCCCACGACGTCACCACGAAAACATTCCGTCGCATTCCTCGCTGTATTACGTCACAGCCTTTGACACACGTGCACTGGATTTTAAAATCGCAGTTCTTTTTATCGCAACCTGGGGATTTTTCCGCACCCCGTGGTCGCATATCAGGAGCATTCCACGTTGTCATTTATACTTAATGAACTCCACCAGTCTGACTGTGAGCTGTTTCACCCTTTATTAATTTGTAAATAAACCAAATTCTAGACTCTCAAGACAAAATGAAACAGGCTATTATCTTGTGACATGCCGCCCTAAAATGTCCGCGAGTACCTATTTTTTTCGGTCAAAAAATATGTGAAACAAGTTACGATAATCAAATTGCCGCGCTTCACGAGTTTACAATTTTGTTTTATTTTATCTATTTATTATTTAATTGACAGTCATACTAATTGCAGAATGTGAAGGTTTATTTAAATTACGTCTCGGATGCTCCAGACGTCGGCTATTGTGATGTTTCCGACCGGGCCCACACGAGGCGTCTCTGCATGGCGGAGTGGAGGGGTCAGGATTGGAACTCAGAATAGACGGCGAGCAGTGAGCTCAGCATATCAGGAAGACGAATTAAGCGTTTTCGTGTCCGCACTTATCACTCGACAATACAACCCTATTTCGACGGTTGAAGATGCTGTGGAAGGGAGCAGTCGGTTCCGGAGATCAGACATCCGGATGGTCTTGTCCTGGATATCGTTGAGGGGTGGACGCCTTAATGATGAAAAGCCTGATGGCGGTCCATTCCGCACTCAGCATCCCAATTGCCTCCAATTGCTGTGCCTCTATAAGACGTGGCATCGCAAAAGTTATTTATGGTGGCAAATAATCGAGGCATGGATACGAATTACTCATTCACAAAATGAAATGTCTGTTGATTGCGTGAATTTTGGATGAAAACCCAGATTTTCTGTTTTTCTCAAAACAAGACTGAAATTGACACGCGTGTCGATTTCGAAGCCTCCTCTGGATCCTGTTTAACTAATTTTAAAATTTCGGCGTGATATTTTCCACGATTGATCAAGTTAGTTGTATTTTTGTTGCGTTGTGTTCCTTTTGTGTTCCCGATTAAAAAATAATTACGGGAGGTTTCGAAGCTTTCATAAAGTATCAGAAGCAAAAATATGGAACGCTTCACGAATTTGCGTGTCATCCTTGCGCAGGGGGCCATGCTAATCTTCTCTGTATCGTTCCAAATTTAGTATATGTACCGCTTTCGCTTGTACATCTGTTTAGTGCAATGTTGGTTTTATAAGTACCAGCTTCAGGCCTAAGTTACATTCAGAGCAGTGTGTAAAAATGAGTGCGTTTTTGCTACGTATATAATCATAACGCACTTCCTGTTGTGAAATAGATCTGCGCGTTCAGTGTTGATGGAGGTCGCTGCGACACCTTCCGACAAGGAGATCAACCAATTAAATTATCCAATAAACATATTATAACTTGCATTGTTTGTAATCCAATATTATTAAGGTATGATTATTATTATTAATAGTTAATCAAGTATTAGTCATCAAACTGACTCGTAACAGAACAATTTCCTGCCGAATTCGACATTGTTCGGGAACCGCTCTCGAATTTGAATCAATTGCATGCAATATCCATAATGAGTTATTATTACATTTATTAATCAATAACTGCGCGGTATTGCGGTATGTCAGGGCCGTAGCCAAACTTTGAAAACAGCCGAGGCAAGTAGCGAGCCGACTTACCTGGCGAGGGGGGGTGGGGCGGGAAGGATGTCAATGTTCCCCTGGAAAAATGCGATTTGAGAGCATCTCAACGCATTTCCAAGTGTTCATGATTGACTGCAATAATGTTGATTATAAATGTAACTCATCATAATTTGTCATGGACTCATTGCATGCATAACTGTGTACATTTAAACGTTACATGTATATATGTAACCCCAGGATAAACCGAACCCGTTCATGCCTCATGGGTAATCGAAGTAATGCTTATGTGCAGTTATATGGTTCTATATCTCTTTTACTCTTTCTAAAATAATGTAATCTACACAGTTATTTATGCACTCTGAAATGAGGTGACATTTAAACCTATGCATATTGGTCTTTAGCCACTTATCCATTTGGCGCCATGCATTCATGTACCTTCCTTTTTTTCCTGTCAGCTCAATCAATGGTAATTGTTTGCATTTGCATGTTATTTATTACCAGTTGTTGCTATTGCTCGAAATGATGCATGACAAGGAAGAAGATTGCATAAACATGTAATGAATTCACCTGTACCGCAGATTGAAACACAAAGAATTTGAATTTGTCCCACGTCAAAGCGTACAGACTGGTATAATGCCTTCAATAATTTAACCGTCACCAGGTCCACCAGGTCAGGTGTATTGCGACTCTCAACTGCAATATCTTTTGGTTGATTACTAGCATCAAATTATTTTATGCGTGTTGACGTATCGAAATCGTGGGAAGGTAGGTGCTTTTTTTTTTTTTTTTTTTTTTTCAGAGTAAAACAGATTTCGTTGTGTGTCTGCCATTTTGTGTTATGATTGAGTTTCTTCGACCCAATGTCAAGAATTGTTTATTCGTTAGTGAACACCCTGGCATGTACAATACTAGCGTATACGCTCTACTAACAGGCCTACCATCATTATGGTTGGTTGAATCGATTACATGTACTTCTTGCAGGTCTATACCGTCGGTATATAATATTTATAGTCTACTGCTGCAGTTTATAGTGTTTTATAGCAAGAACAATTGTCGATTGTCAATTTTCATTCAAAACGCGATAAGACGTTGAGCCTCAAATGAGCAATATCAGAATTCAGCGCTGCTCGATGAAACACAAACTTTTTTATGCCCCAATAGAAGCGACTTTCTTAAATTATTTGTGTGTGTGGATGCAATGAACATAGACAGAATGCCGTCTGGATATTCTCATATACAAATCTGAGATCGCCGCTGACGAATAGGCTGTAGCCTAGACAGCATTTTATGCACACTAACTATGTGATAAATCACTAGTATCACTAGTGCGGGATCAAGTCTTGTTGGCGTTTTGGGGGTCCATGCACAGGCCTTCGATTCTATTGTTCTTTTATTTCATTTTTTATTTCATTTCATTTTTTATTTCATTTCATTTTTTTTTTTTCAAAAATGACAGACGAGGCGCCTCATGCCTGGCTATGGCCCTGTATACTAGTATGTCGCTCAAACTAAATGCGTGATTCCGCTTGTTAGCATACATCTGTATTAATTTTACACATTTCACGGGTTAACAATTTATCTTTTAAATGATAGGTTAGAGTTAATAGAGATATGTAATTTTGTATATGATTGCAATGTGCATGATATCAAGATCACCAGCGAATCCAGACAGAGAGTAAAATAAACAATAGCGATGAAGACACGCGAACATAAATATTCCCCAATCTTTGACAATTTGATGTTTCTGATAAAACTGCGAAATGTTCGACGTCACTTTCGCAAAGTTTATTATTTGCTCCGCGTGAAATCCGCCCTTCAGCGCAACTCAGAGCGGAAAGGCGAAGACATTAAATACGCCTTCAAGTGGCCATAAATTTCTATTGTAAATACAAGAAGATACAAGACATTTATGCGATAATGTATGTATACTATTTACCTCGTTATGATTACCACTTAAACGCATTATCAAATTGACAATAAATTATAATTTTTGTGTAACGTTAACTGTCATAATTATGAACAGTGCTGATGTCAGCTGATACCATGGCAGTAGAAGCAGTGCATTCGGCGCATTGGTGATGCACATCTTATTTTGTTATATTTCGAGGATGAGGGTAGAACCGGAAAGCCACCTGGTGGCTAATTAGTCAGCGCCCTCTGCCGGCCGACATTATTTCTGCTTCCGGTGCCACTCGGTTGCACCGCATGTGGATTGGAGACCGCTGTTTGTGGATTTCGTTTTCTTGAAGACGTTTCTCGATTTCATAGTGTCTTTTATTCTATACGCCAAATGCGTCACGTGATATCGGGTCAATTTATGTCATTTCTACATACTTATAATGATGAACGATGTATTGCTTGTATACAGTAATTATACTATCAGAAAACTATTAACCATTTCAAATCATAATTATGTTCACAGTGTGCAGTTCCCTTATCCTGGTTATCGGAAAACTATGCAATTAATTCCTTCATTCAGTATAAAGTTGCGAGTGATTTATTTAAATCGAATGAAAATCGTCTGTTGCGTCCTATAATGGACCAATAGCACGGCTAATACCGTGAATTCAAGATGGCGTGAAATCGAAACAGTTCAAAAGCGATGATCGAATCATATCTCTCCTCCGTCCTAAAGTGCTTTGCTGCTCGATTCAATTGTCGTCGTTTTACTCGACTCACTCAACATCTGCTATCTTTCACTAATTACCTCTATAATTATAAAATTTTTGAAATGTTTCAATCAGACGGACGATTTCCCCTTCTCCCCTGCCCTCTCCTACCCCATACACACACGGAGGCATCGCGTGAGACGATCCCCACTGCTGTCTGAATCCTTGGAGATTACAAACCTCATAAGAACATCGTCTTTAAAAATCAGCTGACACAGCAATTCAGAAGTCAATGACATCACCTTTTGTTGCTTAACAGGTGTGATTCGGTTATTGTTGTTCCTCCACGCCATTCTCATTCTGTGCCTCATTATTCAGATCCAGAAAAATAAACGCAGATTTCTTCTTCTTCTTCTTTTTTTTTGATTTTTTTTTCTCCCTCTTCACAAGTATACACAGTGCATGGTGCGCCGTTTTGTGCATTCGTGTATACAGGTAGAAATCGTGGTAATCAAAGGTGCAAGAAGGAGATGCAAAGATGGCGAGATCTTAGATTACACTGAGTGATATGAGATCTGTATCAGGGGTGTAATGAGTGGGGAGAAACAGAGATGAAAAAGGCCGATAAGGGAAGAGGTGTTGGAGATCAAAATTAGGCACCTGCTGGTGTAGTGTTGGCTTAGTACTCTGTACTCTTGACATACACAAAATACCATGGTGACTGCAGACGGAGGAGGGCGGTGCAGTTGCTACAATCTCATTGATTCGTAGTAACAATCTTATTGATACCTTCGGGGCATTTCGTCAGTTTGTATAGAAATGCAAGCCATGCATGAAGGATTCAGAGGTGTCTGTGGGATACAGGTGCCAAGAGTGTCACCCTCGAGTCGGCACTTCTCCCTGAGACGGTGCCGCACATTACCCGAGGGCATTGGCTAATTGGCTGGGGCCCGCGGGGAGGGGTGGTACGGCCGGCCGGGGTTATATCAGCCAAGGGAGGAAGACTCAGGGCGCAGGAGGAGGACCTCAAATTGGAGAGAAAAATCTGAGGTGGGCAATTGCGTTGTTATTGTCAGGTGTGCTGCGTGTGATGTGAATGACGCCAATTAAAAGAGCCACGTATCAGGTGTGTTTGTGTTGGTTAATTGCTCTGAGATCCCCCTAATTGCTGCTCAGGTGAGGGCTAACATTGGTTATACCACTTGTGACTAATAAGGGATGGCTAAATATATGTGTGTTTGTAAGTGTAATAGAATAGTGACCTAGTCATACCAGTGTATGGAACGATCACAAAATCTCAAGACCTACTACGCGTATCTAGTAATTCATAATCAGAAGATCTCAAGATTGCATGTCTTGACAATTGGGTAATTCATCGGAGGCTTGACAAACGGGCAAGCTTTAGTCCAACAAGACATTATTTCTGCCACAAATTATTAAATTACCCTTTCTGTATGCAGACATGGTCCATAATTGTTTGAATAATATGCTCACTGTAAATTCAATAACGTTTTTTCCACATATAAACTAAGAACGTGGATATCACGTTCACTGGGTTCAAAGATATCGTGAATCATAACGCACGAGTTTCACTTCAACCGTCGCGTGACTTGGCCACACGCTTTAATGTCCACTTGCGGCGTCAATACAGGATTGTCCAGCACCCTGCTGACCTGCAGATGTTGGCCGTGCGCCGTGGTCAGTTGCCCCGAGCCGGAGGGGTCAGTTTAATTGGAACAAGCGACGGGATCCCGGGCCAATATGCTCCCTAAACGGGGAGCGGCAAATCGAGCGGGCTTTAAGGCTTAAAGGCGCGCGCAGTGCAGGTGGCGCGTCCACGTCGGATTACGTCAGGGAGCGTTCATTATTTCAGCATGACGTCGACGAAGAGCGGCCTCGTGGGAGTGGAATTCAAAGGAAGTCACATGCTACAGTCACTGATCAAGCAGACATTCAGATCCATTGTCTGGTGATTCAATGCTGAGAAGATTGGCTTTGTGGGGAAAAATCTAAAATAAATAAATAAATAAATAAATAAATAAATAAAAATCTGCGTACCTCTCTATTAGAATGAACATCATTTAAATCATTCATAGTGTGCATGTATTGAGTAGTCCGAGATTCAGGAGTAATTTAAAAGCGAAGTCACTCCGTTTACAACCATACAGCTGCTGTATACGAAGTGCGATCTTGCGGAAACCGCCGGCCAACTCCGAACCTTATGGGATCTTTGAGCGTGAGGTTTTGCTTGTTTAATCTAAATCTCACCTTGTTATTGCTTTTAAACAGTATCGAGTCTGGACAGGTGACAGTTAAAACTATTTAAGGCAATCTCAAAGAGAAACTAAGCTTTGTACAGACGCCGACACTACTTGAACATTAAAAATATCCCCCCCCCCCAAAAAAAAAAAAAAAAGAAAAAAAGAAGAAAAAAACCCTCAAAAAACAAGACAAAACAAAACAAAACAAAAACAAGAACAAGAACAAACAACAAAAAACAAGCTGTATATATAATTACTTTATGAAACTTGAGTTGTCTGTAATGCACATGAAATAAACAGGTATTATTACTATATTATTATCATTATTTGGAAATTGTTACATTTGCACGACTAAACAACTGCTGTAAAAGGAATACGCGTCAGTATACAGCAGCTGTAAACGTGATGCTTTCAATTTATACAGTATGGCAACAGAACTCATTCAGCTGCGAAGGGAACCTCAGAAAACACGATGTATATATTAAGTAGGTTCGAACATATGGATGAAATTGAATATCATCTTAAATTTAAATCAATAATAAT
Organism: Capitella teleta; assembly: GCA_000328365.1. Taxonomy (NCBI): domain Eukaryota; kingdom Metazoa; phylum Annelida; class Polychaeta; family Capitellidae; genus Capitella; species Capitella teleta. Next base: position 35,506 of record KB308677.1, on the reverse strand, counting down.
GCAGCAGCATATATAATCTCACTGTCAAATAATCTAGAGGGTGTGTGGGTTAACTCTTCTGTCACACATACAGAACGCCAACTGACTATAGTCTCGCTTGCAAAAATCATCGAATGATTTGGCTTTGAGCAAAACTCGCATTGTTAGAATGCGCATGCGTGGATGGAGCAAGGGCTTCCGTATAAACAGCGTCTGCAGCAAGAGGCACTTCCTCCGCAGATCGCTGTATCCGGAATGGAGCAACGGAGTCGGTCGCCAGGCGGATGTGACGTCAGTCACCGGGGATGCATAATTAATGAATAGATCATTATTTTGGAGGGAAAATTACAGAGCATGTCGTATTTATGATTGTTGCAGGCAAAGGAGACAGCAGCGTCGTTAAAAGTCCGAGACGCATGCGCAGTATCGCGTTTCTGACTTTCACGATCGTTCAGCGACCATAACAAGGACTCGTTTCCCGCGCAGATTGATGCTCGTAATTGAGCGTTGCCCTTGGCAACACGAAGTATCCCGAGGGAACACGGAAAATAACGAACCCAATTAGGAAGGTTCGGAGGGAAAAACGAAGGAATTCGAGAGATCTCGAAAAGATTTCGCACAAGAGATTTGTGTGTACAAGTGGAGCAAGGTGTTTCACTTGCTCAGGGTACAATTTGCAGGGCGCATGGGACGTTTGCACGGCGTACGTCGAGCGATGACGTCATATGCCGTAAGCGTCACTAAGTCTCACGTGAGATCACGATTGTGCAATCTACTGCACGCAACAGGAACACCAGAAAGGCAAATGCTGGACGCGTGGATTCAATTTATAGTTTTTTTCACGTTTAATTCTCTGTACATGTACTTGTGCTTGCCAGCATGGGGCGCTGACATGCGCTTAATATTATAGATATAGATGATAGATGATCACATAATGACAGCGCCCAGACCCGATCATGCGAATGACTTGCGAACGAACACCGCTCAAACCCCTGATAACCATCGGGCAATCAGAGAAATCGGCGGCGCAAGACCTCAACACCTGCACAGGTAAACTCGCGGAAGAACATTCCAATTAGGGGCTTAATTAATGATTACTGCAGCTCAATTTTGTTCTGCAGGTAACTCAATCAGTCTGAAGGCGCAGGGGCCAAATGCACAAACTTATGCTGAACATCACGACAATTACCTGATTACAGGCATCGCGACCCCGCTAATCACAGGTCATCGGCGAGACAAAAAATCTCCCGAATACAGTGGAATCTCAATGCTTGAAACCGATGCATGTTATGTAGGATTTGATTACCTTGCGATGTACTTCTTAGAAATGCTTTGCTTTGGTGCTCAATGATTGTCAATCGTGTGGTTCGTAGAGGTTGAATGTGAAGTGAGAGGTTCCTAGTATGGTGTTCGTGAATGAGAAGTGTTGTTGTAGTATTTTTGGAAAGGGGATCTCGATATCCTATGATCCGTTTGGATCCGGTCATTAGCAGATCGAATTCCGCATTCGATCTGACTTCCTAAGAGATCATCCCGATCGCCATTTCGTCTTTTGTCTTGGGTCTAAATGTTGGGGATAGCATTGTATTTTGCTGTTGATATGCGTTTTAAAGACGAAAATGAGCTCCTATAGCAGAGGCGTACTTAGAAACTCCCCCCCCCCAGGGGCTATATGCCGAAGTTCATGGTCAACATGAATAACACAAAACAAATGCAGAGTTTCAAAATGTGATTTATGTGGACAATATAGTTCTGGGCATTGAATGACAACTACAAAACAACAACAACAATAACAACAAAACAAACCAATTCATCTAATGCAATATATTAATGGTAAACCTGAAATCACTTGCTCGGTATTAAACATGTGATAACACCACTTTGGCGGATCCTGCTCACTGGGCTGACAAATGCAATCACCACATAGTAACACAAAAAAGAGTTAACGGTATACACAATATGGTAACAATTCAATCCATTACAGCAGATCATCAGATAGTGTGAGGCCTTTTTGTGGGGCATGTGCACAAAGCCACAAATCAATGGTCATCTCTCAAACGTTATGATGTGCTCATCAATGAATGATTGGTGCGTTATGATTACCAGCATTAGACTGACATCGAAAAGAGAAGCATGCAATCATAACGTTCAAGCGAACTCAATGAGATCTGACTAGTCATTTTCTGCGCAAGTACAAGATGGCGGGATTTCGCAAAGCCTCTTGATTTTTTTTTATAACTTTGGGAGGCTACTTTGCCTCCCACTGTCCCCCAGGTATTGCACAACCCATCGGGAAGGACCTAGGCCAATTTCGGGCCAGTGAAGCAGAGCGGAGACAGAGTGGTGACGTCAGGAAGATCGGATCACGAATACCCAAGTGGTCCGGACCTCGTGGACCCAGCTGTGGGACCTTCTGGAGAAGGCTGGACTTCCTTGACGCCACATCGCTACGTTTCCAATCTGAAGACAAGTCCTGATACAAAAGGACTATAATATTGTGAACTAAACTGAACTGAACTGAGATTCGTGTCATAGAAACATGAACGCAGGGTTAAATACACAACAGGAACCTATCTGCACGAACCTAGTTCAACTCGGTTTAACCAGGTTAAGAACATTTTTACATAGAGGAAAAAGACTTCCAGTATCGCAAGGCTGCAAACCACGGGGCCTAGGCCTGCTGGGTGTTAGCACAATGCAGATAAGCTGGGTGGGAGTATGCGACAACACCGGCAAGTGACATAAAAAGAATACCTAGACATAGGCCTACACGAAGAATTGAATCAATGCATCTTTTGATGCAGTTTGAGGCACTAACTCACAACAATAATTAATAATTCCACAAAAACTAGAGCACCCTCAATTCGTGATTCTCTTGGGTAATCATAACGCACTCTTAGGACCGACAACATTGAGAGTAGAAGACCTCGCAGAAGCGCTTAAACCAATGGACTGCTATAAGCATTCCAGTTGCTCCTTTATAATTCTATGATGCCAACCGTTATAACTGTAGAATTAACGGCTGGTTTCTCACTTACCCGGACCCTGCAAACCTCAGTCGTTTCTTTCGGATTGTCTTTTTGCAGCGCCCAAAAAGTCGACAAGTGTCCGTCGACAATCCTGCTTCCAGCATCACCAGGGCGCGCCCTCTCTGGGAGTCCGTCAATCTTGGCATATCGGATACACTGGTGACAAACAGGATCCAAATGTCTAACTTTAGTTTCAAAATATTTACTCGTGGTTGAATTGTTTGAAATTGACAAGTTGCACCAAATATTTAAAGCCAAATAACGGGAAGGAATTACATGCATATGTATCTGGTTGCGCTCATATATCTATAGCTTTTCGTGGGATGCATTCATATGTTCCGCGAAAATGCGCCGAGAAATCCAAAATCGAAATCGTAATTCTCGAGAAAATCTGACGGATGAGTGTGCCGCCATTACAACTTCTGGCTGGCGGGCGGGAAGCCTGTCAACCAATCAGTGACTGGAATACATTCCGCATCACGTGACCTCGTGACGTCACGAGTCCGGCGTTTACATCCAATAAAAAGTGACATAACAAATCAGATCTAAGCATGCCCTCGGACGCTTCCTGCCTAATGTCAACAAATGTCTGCTGATAAGAGATTGAAAATTTAAATTCAAGATACAGAGACAAAGGACCATTTCGCGCGTTAACGACTCAGTTCAAAGCAGCCATTGCGACTTTTGTCTTCATTTCCGTTTCTGAGTTTGGTAAGAAACAACGTCTTCCATTACGATTCTTCCGCTCAACCAGTGGCAGTGACCAGCCCAGTGTGAGTGTCAAGTGTGAGTGTCTGACTGACTCTCTGAGTGTGATTGTCAACTTCAACTCGAACTTCGCAGTTTCTAGTTTTCATCCGAGTGACTGTGTGGACCATGCCTCAGTGTGCAGTGTGGGATTGTAATAGTTTTCCTGGACAGAGCAGCGAAGACGGCTCGAGGCTGAGCTTCCACACTTTTCCTTGAAAAACGCATCTAGGCGAAAGCTGG
>KB308668.1:130355-145721 GCA_000328365.1 Capitella teleta | reverse complement strand
TACGACCTCGTGTCATTGTTGGGGGAAATGATAGAAGTTGCATGCGATTCAATCCACGTAGCAACACGTGGACGTCCCTGCAACGTCCTCAGTTCAGTCATTATTATGGGCCATCGCTTGTTTTGAATGGAAATATTGTAGTTTTTGGAGGTGAATTTAATGACTCCATTGAGGAGTACTCTCCTCTGACGGATTCATGGGCCACGTGGACATTGAAAATGCCCCAAAAATCCCATTACTGGGCATTCGCTGTAATAATGGATTCGTGAGCATTAATCTCCTAAATTGTTTTAATAACATAAATCGGTTTTGTTAACATTAGCAATTTAAATCCCAACGAATCCTCTTTTTTTGGTGTATAAATTGAATCAAACCCAATAGTAACAAGCAAAACATCAAATAATTATGCATAATTAATATATTATTTCTATTAAAAGAAGCCATTGTATTAAAAATCACATTGCATACAGGCAATGGCAGATGCACTGTTGGAATTCCAGCTGCGATACTTGACAGAGTCAGCTGCTGAATTGACGAATGTTGTCACCTGTTTCTCATTATCTAATTGCCTGATTTAATTAAGGTCATTAAAGATGTCTCATGAAACCTTTTCTCTCTCGTTTGTTTTCTTCATGTTGGCGCCGTTATGATAGTTTGTCTGTTGAATATAAATCCCTGTTTAATTCCGTTGTGCATACGGAATCCTGTAATTATTGTATGCAAACCATTTGCATTTACAAACTACAAACATGTATTTATGGTAACGCAGATTCCAGGCAGCACGTGGCCTCCGTGGGTTCAGCGGGAATCATAACGCACTATTTTAATCATAACGCACTAGTGTAATCATAACGCAATAACATAATCATAACGCACTATTATTTTCGCTCAACAGACTGGTGATGTTATCAGTTCGCGTTCATCCAGATAGATACGTAGATAGGTAGATAGTGTATTCGACAATAGAGTGTAGGTACAGACATAGCATAGTTAGATAATTGTCAGGAGACCTGTTACAATTTCAGGAATGAAAACTAGCGAACAGGCCCAGGCCACCAGCGAGTAGATATGATGATGAAGAGCGAGACGTACAATCGTATTATATGAAGACGAATATATACACGAATGGAGGTAAGAAAAAAATATATGTACATGAAGACGAGGTAAAAGATAAACACTAAAAAAGAACAGAAACATAGAAACAGAAACATAGAAACACAGAAGGAAAAAAAAAAAAAATAAAAAAATAAAACAAGAATCAATCAGAGATGTGACCAAGGAAATTTTTTAAAAAGAATCAATCAGAGATGTGACCAAGGAAAATTTTTAATTAAGCAGTTGGTTAACCTTGATCAAAAAAACATGAACGTAATCGCAGCAATATTAGTTCATGATGCTAAACTATAGTATATGCTTCAATTTATGATTTATAGCAGAATTACGCAACCAATGAGCTAAATATGCATTTTTACTTGTCATGACTTTACATTATCATTTATTGTATAATGAAAACTAATGCAATCCAACAATTATAACGATTTTTAATACTACAGCATATAGGCTGTGCAGAACCATCGAATGTGAAGACAATTAAAGAATGTCATAAGTGGCCAAATTTGATAGCAATAATACTTTAATGATCAAACAAATTCAAAATATTAATCAATTTGGCAATTAAATGCTTTAATGACCACAATGATCTTGAACTTCAAGAAACTTCATTTAAAATCAGGATTTCGTAAGAGGTGTATGCGTGGCATATATTCTGCGAATTTCAAGTGCACAACTTACATAACCATAGAGATATCGGCATTTGAAAAAGTCATAATTGCTATTATGCAAGATTACGCAAGAACGGTGCATCTAGGAGCAGAAATACTTCCAAGCTTTATTTTACATATTGATGCACTTAATCATTTGATGCCAATTACAAGTCGCTAGCATTACTAGTCAACGAGTTATTGGCGATCGAATTTTCAACTTTGAAAAATCACTGCGACCTTGACCTTTAACCTTTGACCTTCAAACTTTCAGTGTTAATCCGAAATAACTTGCTTCATTAATAAGTGCAACTTACTAATTGACAGACATGAGCGAATTTAAAATATTCAGTACCAAACTTTGTTCAACGGAATACCGAAGCAATGAAATTGGCAGTGCTCGCCGGTGAGTCTTGTATGAGTGTACATCTGAGTTCATTCTGGCAGAGAAAGTTTGGAAGTGAGATGGTAGAGTATGATGTTTTAGTTTGAAATAGAAATTTAGAATTTGGAGTTCATATTATGTTCTCAACTTTCAGTAGGTTTAGTTTCTTGAAGAGTGGGTCAGTGTGCGCATTGTATTTGCTATTTGTGATAATACGGATGACCTTCTTTTGAAGTTTGAATCGCTTAGTTGAGTGGGAGCCTCATGCAAGAATGGCGCATTGGAGGTGCGGTAAGACGAGCGTGTTGTACAGTGTGCTAAGGATGCTAAGGATAATAATAATAATAATAATAATAATAATAATAATAATAATAATAATAATATTATTATTATTATTATTATTATTATTATTATTATTATTATTATTATTATTATTATTATTATTATTATTATTATTATTATTATTATTATTATTATTATTATTATTATTATTATTATTATTATTATTATTATTAAAAATCTCATATATCCCAGTCATTCATGAATAGGCCTACAATGTTTAATGGAATCACAAGAGCATATGGATTGTGAACACAATGAAACTAAGAAACTCCAGTGTGAGATGTTGTTGCTCACTTATAAAATTGTATTTCACCCTGAATATTTTAATATAATAGAACCGTCAAAAATAAACCATGAAAAATACTCATAAAAGGGAAGAGCCCTGAGAACAAAATAAAAAATAGTAAGATAAAATTAGGTAAATAAACATATTATTTCATCCTCTTCATTGGACTGGATGCAATTGCAATGAGACACTGTATTGTTTCTTCATTTGGCACCTAGCGAGGGTCCCACAAACTATTGACTTGCAGCGAAGGATTTTTCTGGATTTGTTTTCCTGGTAACTGCAATTGGAAAAAGTATCACATTTTATTTCGGATCAAAATCAATAAATATTACCTGAGGCAATTAATTAATGAGATTGGGTATGCTACATCGTAATGGAGTGGCCGATCAGTCCCAGTAAAATTGCTAAGCATCTCAGAATCTGTGAAAGAATAATTATGTTATGAGGAAGTTCCCCAAATATATCGCTTTGAATTCATACTCAGCTTAGTCTATACTCACAAGGCGGGCATACTTATTTACTTTCATTTCTCGAGAAAATACTCCTATGAGGCAAGTATTTTAAGTCTTATTTACCAATATATGAATCCCTGAAAATATAATACTCTTTTTGCCTCATGCACGAATTATTATTATGATTTCACTGTGTTTTTGTTTCTGAAAAAATATTATGAACACTAGATTGGTGTATAAGGTGTTATAAATTTTGTATTATGTAGGAGAGAGTGTGATGACCTCATTATCTATAATAATAAATAAAATAATAATAAATTTTCTCTTTAATTGGTGCGTTATGAATTTAGCGAACTTTGAGCGGCTTTCTCTGTGAACGGTAAATACCTGCTGTAGAGTATCTCTGCTCAAAAGTGAATCGGCCTTTTTGAAATTGACATAAACAAGCAATTCTTTCCATTCTGGTATAATCATTACGATGTAAGAGATAAATGATACGCATGTATACCTTTTGATATCGTGAAAAATTAGGAAATTTATTACATAAAATTCACGAATTTTCTTTTATTCAAGAAAACGAAGCTCATATGTAATCCGAAATTGAATATTAACATAATGACCAGACAAAATTCAATTTTGATCGAAGATCTAAGTCTGATGGAGAAAGATGAAAAATAACTTCAAAATTACTTCCAATGAATGATAGTGATGATGTGTATTGATCCCAATCTGTGTCATTATGACCGAGATCTTGTATGTCTCTCTTCAATCAACCCAATGAGCTGATTTGTATTCGAAAAATCATGACCAAGAATATGGTTTCAGGATTCGGGAGAAAAATCCCCAAAGAATAACCAACCACTGGCTAACCACAAGATAAAAATATCCACCTGGTGTATAAATATATTATAAATTTGGTTTAAGAACAGGCAATCCACGTAATGAAATTACAGATGGAAGCAATGAAATTAAACTAAGAAGTACATTACTCAGAGCCAAGCAATTAAACTGACACAACCAAAGTGATATGAATAAGATGTTTTTTTCCTATAAGAAACAATTAGCAAAAGTTCAAATATTCAAACCCTGAAATCAGCTATTGTTAACATTCAATACCCGCAAACTATAGCTCTGTCGCTGAACGAATATTAGTGTTGTGCCAATGTAGGATGCCATCATGAGGCTGGAGTTACCTTCAGTGTTATTCATCCTCTCCATCAAGAGGGAGGTCATGTTACAAATCCAGTAATTGCTATATTATTTATAATTTGCAACTAACTCGACAACTTGAGTAGCGTTGAGCAGTAAATTGAAAGACGTTCGTATGTTTTGATTTCACTGATACGACAGCAATATCTTAACACGCAAATATGTGATTGGTTATTTAATCTGCATGTAATCCATATAAAGTTATTACTTCAGATAATTAGTTTGCATGCACATTGCAATCAAGGCTTAAAATTTGCAATTTCGGATCATCGATATTATTGTGTCTTTAATAAGTCAAATACAATGGCTATTTGAATATTGGATTGATATAATAATTATTACAACAATTTTTATTTCTAATTTAATTTACTTCCACAGAAAGAAAAACATTATGAATCCTTTTAATACAGCTCACCACAGAAGGCAGCTCACCAAACAGACCAGTATTTGCGATGTCCCAATATCAGATAGTAGGTTACATGCGATTTCGAATGCGAATATTACATTTTTTTTTATTAGGCAATAACTTTGTCTTTTACTCACCGACAGAAGAATGAATCGTGTTTTTTCGGTATTATCCATGTCTGAAACAATTTACAAAGCAAATATTAGGCAGAAAAACAGCTTTCTGGGAACATTAGGAGTCGATAAATATATCAGTAGGAAATGCAGTATATTTTATATTTTTGTGTGATTAAAACAGTTTTGTCCCCACACGATATTGACAATAACTGCGCATTAATCACAGATCATTTCATGTTATTGCATTTCATGATTACATTTCGTGTGTATATAAACCCCAAATGTACGCGAATATTCCATAAGCTGATATCAGCATAAGCGGCATCATGAAAGTAAGTTTGAATTATTTTCACAATATTGTAGGGTAATTTGTTGATCACAATATTTATGTAAATTTAAAGGAAATGAATTGAACACACCGAAGGGGATCATTTTTGTTTTACGGAGAATGTAGCATTGCTCTCTTATCACGAATATAGTCTGGGTCCTTATGTCACAAAACACATTAGCCGTAGGCAAATCGTGCCGAAGCTAATATTTTTCTGGGGGGGGGGGCCGGGTGTGCATTGATAAGAAACTGCCTTTATATCTTTACGTCTTCTTAGAATACTATAAAATATGGAATATTATAACTACCCCACCCCATAATAGGCTCACTTGGGCATCTGGTTCAAGCATACAGTTCTTACAAATCCTCTAATTGTCTATTAATGAAAAATGCATTACTACATGGATAACTTCAAGATTGAGTCAATTGAACCAGAAAGTCTGAAAATCCTATTTCCGGTGAGCTTTTGGTGTTATAGAAGATACCCTTTTCCAAAGATTGTTCTATCAGCATATAAGATAAGATCGTATCTAATCAGCGGAGTTATTCGTGGTTGATTTTACTTTAACTAGGTTTTCTTATGACGCGACAAAGCCTATCAGAGGTCATACAATTCAACTTCCGGTTTGCTATACTCATTTTAGCTAACATCGCTAATTTAGTTACACACTCTCTAAATAACTTTGGATTTCTATAATAAATTCTGGAACATCAATGATATATACGTGTCTTCGAAGCATTACGGCAGTTGCAACTCACAAGTTATTCAACGTTTCTGACAATGTGAGTGTGGAAGGTTTATTTTGTCTGCCCGCCCTCGCTGGCAAAGATCCCCTGAGGCTGAAACTCAAAAAGCCTGATTGCCACATGGCGAGCAAATCCAGCTGCAATGTCTGAATGCATGTTCTGTTTCAGTGTCAAGGCGTTCTGATTGTTCTCGCTCTTTTCCTTGTCATCTTGACTGGGGTGACCTGCAACTCCGTATCCGAATGGCACGAGAATGCGAAGAGATGCTTCGATGGCTGCCACTCAAAACACGACCACACTACTCAATTTGAACAATGGTTAGAGTGCGTGAAAACCGAATGTGCTGAGTACTACTGTTAGCAGACCAAATCAGCACCACATTCGATATGAAACCGAATAAAGAATTTTGATCAAAATCCCCAAAAAAATTCTGTTATATAATTCAAAATTATTAAGGAACACATTGCGAAAATATAATTTAATACTTAAGTCATCATGTAAACTCTGATTTTCATAATTATGCGTGTGCCAAACTGAAAACAACAAAATGTTTACGTTGCATTGATTCATGGTTATTTCAGAATTTGACATCAGAGCTAAACGGAAAGGAGTTGAATCAGTTGTGATGCTGGATCAGCGCCATTTTCCAAAAGCAGAATTGTGTATTGGTTCTTTCGGATGCAGCATCCAATGGTGCTCCATTTTCCTTTTATTTCCCTTATCTGCACCGTGTGGCTCAACAATTATATATCGTTCCTCGGGATTATACCTCAGAGCCTAATAAAGAGGAGTTAAATTGTCTGCATCTGTGATGCTTCGATCAGCGCCGTTTCCAAGAAGATATATTACATTTTGTGCCGTTGGAATTTCCTTGTGAATGGCCAAACATGCAGTGGGTTAGCTGCTTACCTATAAGCAATGGGCTGATGTGAGATGTTCCACTTTCTGTTTGCTTTTGCTTCATCTAATGCTGCTGCTGACCCTGGGACAGAAAAAAAATCTTTTCTTTGTCACATAGCAGAACCTTCTCTCGATTCCATAAGAACTCATTTCTCAACTCAATTAGAAGTTGCCAACGAGGTTGTTTTGCAACATTTGATAATCCACGGGTTACATACATGTACACGTGGTATGCTATACTATGACATTTTGAACAATTTTGAATTGATGATGTCGAATAAATTGATGGGAGCACTGTGTCTCTTGCGAATGTCACATGCAGCTATATAGAAGAACACGCGCATGTACAGTGAACACTTTCCCTGTGTTTGACGCTTGCAATGTGGAACATTTTCAGCTAAGGCATTGGAACTCATTTAAGTCAGTTACTCAATTTACTGAATCAGTCATTCATTAATCCATACACTCAGCCATTTATTAAATCTCTTACGTAGTCATTGTTTAAGCCATTCAGTCGAGACTTCAATTGAAATGTGGACGAGAAAACAATGATGTCAATGTTAATCAGATCTTGTTGTAAATGCAGATCCCATAATATGCATATATCCATCAAACGGTAAAAAGGGGTTGGGTATGCGATATGAGATCTCATTGGGTTTTATGCCTCATTCCCGATGATACGTTCAGGTATACAAGGCGATCACGGATGATGAATCGATTGTACGTGTTCATTGTCACAGGCCTCATAACAAAGTAACATCCAGCGCTGAGTCAGCTGCGTGTCATTACGTCATAGTTCATTTACTCCCGCCAATTTTGGTGTGTCGACGATCAAGAAGGAAGGAAGTCAATATCAGATGTGATTGGATGGAAGTACCTTTATGACAGTGACGCAGTTATATCATAACACATACCTACCAATATTGCGCACATTGAACGCGAGGTTCTTGCAGCTATCAGCCGGAAAATTTTGATTGGTAACCATGACGACAAATGCACAAGAAAAGGACGAAGGATCATCAATAAAATATGCAATTGGTCTCCATGAATAATATACTGCCATCGAGTCAATTCGTCAAAACCCCACTAAGCATTCTTGAAGATGGTTGTGTCTAAGAGGATCCAGATATTGCTGTGTATTATTGTCCTTAAGTGTGTGTTAAGCAAATTTGAGGGTAAGTTTGTTCAGCTGTTTTTGTAGGCAATTCAAGTCTATAGTTATATTGCATATTTGTTAATATACCATTTTTGTTGTTACCCCCGACCGTTTTACTTTAAATTATTGCATGGTTCAGTTGTGATTTGATTTGAATTTGCTTTTGTTAATTTGATTCTATTATAATGATACTGATATAACCTTGTTAATAGATCCTTGCGAATCGAAACAAGTTTATCAAACAAAGCTGTGCAGCAACGAGGTTGAAAAATCCAGGCAGGCGCGATTGTAATAAAAAAAAAAAAAAAAAAAAAAAAAAAAAAAGAAGAAGAGAAGAGCTACAGTGATCATTAAAAAGCGTTGACAGAGAATTTATAAACTTTGACCTGGATGCGGCGCAGCATATCCGATGGATATAGAGGTCATTAATCCCAATTAGTATTTTTCACGTGAATACTTTCCTTCGCTATGGCAGTGGAAGCCATCAGTGGAACGTAGCATGAAAATACGCGACAGAAAACACCATGGCATGCGATTACATGCGACAGTTTGAGTGCGATGACGATGCAGGTTTACGGCTGCATTGTTGAAGATTTCTAAATAATGGTTTATGGATTATTATACCACTCAGTGAGTTTGTCAGCCAATCAGCTTTGTGTATTTGAATAATTGATCCGTGCCTAAATAATTAACGCGTATAAATAAAGAAATAGATAGATCACTCTCGCCATTCACCTAATGTTAAAGTCTCAAAATGCAATTTCATAACGCCTTCGCTCATTGGACGTTATGATCACATATGCGTTAAAATAAGCCACGCGAAAGAATAGCGCAAAGATCGTCTGCACAATGGCGTCGCCGCGATTTTCAGTCGGCAATTATGCGTAGAATTTGGTGTTAATACCAAATGTCAGAGATACTTTAGGCTTTAAATTATGTGTCGTAAAAATATGCAATAAATGCACCAATAACTCAGTTGTTATGCAAGTTGTTGCTGTTCAAGTTGAAAAAGAAGAAGAGCTTCAATTCAAATGCTAACGATTTATTTGCTGTGCAGACTTCTATGCAGAATACGAATGAACTGATTAACAGAGGAAATTATTAATAGAATGCAGTGGCAAGACAGTGATGCATGATTGCAATGAATACTACAGTTGCTCTGACCTTCACACTAAATACAGAGTTTTGAATAATTACCTCAAAGTTCAAGGTCATGGTGGTAATTAACGCAATTATTCACATAAATTATTTATTGTTTTGAACTTTGCAAATTGTAATAGTTTTCTTAGTAGAGTGATGCATGAGCTGTCGAGTCCTCGAAGGAATTGACATAAAGTATTGCATCATATCTGTCAGCGTTTAGTCGAACACCATTTTTAGCGACAATTTCTTTATCTTTTCTCAACTTTTGTATTTGTTTTAAATAATTTTTTCTTCTCTTTACTATTTGCTTTCCTCCTTGAAATTCTCGTTAAAAAATTCTATACTTTGACTGACTTCTTGTATTTTTGGTCAGCCTCATGTCCATGCATCGGATATGAACCTTTGGTCATCAATATAGAAGACTCCCAAATATCCACATCTTCCTGGCAGGCGTCTCACCCTAAAAGCTACATCCGATCAACAGGTATGTAAATTGAATGACACTAATCAAAACCGTTTTCCAAGCCAAAGGTGATGACTGGGAGAACATAATATTATTGGTTCGCAAAAGCTAGCGAAAATACGCAGCATAGGGATCCATAGACGATTCGGACTAGTTAAATTCCTCATATGTTGATATTTGAGTGGGGCAAAATTAGTGTACTGTTTTTAATGGCACTGTGATTATCCGAAACAGTGTTGCAAAACAGGTCACGAAGTAAAAAAACCCTCACACTTATAGTTATGCGAACATGAATATTACATAAGTTGCATTCATGCTGCTATTCCTATAATTTCATTCGTTTCATTCAGATGAAATTAAATAATACTATTTCGCGGATTCATCCGATTCAGCTCACTACTCGCACTTGATTGCTCTAAATTGACTTTCTATTTAAGTACTTACATAATTATATGGGCGCTTGATGAGTGACTGTTTTCTTTTTACATTGAGTAGACTACTTTCGACCTTTTCTGTATACTAATTGATACGAATTATGTTCTCTATCTTTTTCAGTATTGAAAGGATGGTCTTCCGATGATCATGACCTCATTGACCCTTGGGTTGAAGTGGATTTATTGGAAAATAAACGAATCAGAGGGGTCATCACTTGGCCAAGGGGTGACGTGGGTCCAGAGCAGTACGTGAAGACCTTCAACATTCAATACCGAGCAGAAGGTGAAGTTGGTTTTGAATATTACATGGAATCCGGCAACATTGTGGTGAGTATTTGCACTGCTTCATCTGCATGGACGGCTAACATTGTATTTGCAGACGTTTGTCGGTAATGAGAATGTAGAAGACATAGTTCTTAATGGATTTCCCAAGAAAATCATTGCTCGTCATGTTCGTTTGAACGTTTTAACATACTTCAATCGGCCGACGATGAGGTTGGAAATACTTGGATGCACGAAGCGTGAGTTGTCCCCGTTCAATGTAAGTAAAGGTTTAACAATGTGTACTTTCAGCTGTGCTACCTTATGTGAACAATGAGTACACTTTACCTGCACTGTGTGACACAGCTGCTGACAAGTGCATCAGGATAAGGAACAACCGCATTCGTGTACAGTGGAAAGGTATTGTGTCTGTATTGAACTCAACTTATCTAGTGCTGAGTGGGAAGTCCATGATCTGCAACTTTCGCTCTACCATCGTGGGCATTGAAAGGGAATCGACTGGCTGTGAAGTTGGCTATGAGCTATGCAAGATTGAAGACGCAAGCGAGGATGGCAAATGTCAGGTGTGGTGTCATCTAAAGGAGTGGCAGGTGGGCCAGCCATTCAACCTCCTGATCATGGTCACTGGTCATGATAGCACTGAGCTATGCTCCGTCGAGACTGACCTCCACTATTGGTCCCCTGGCAGAAGTGTCATCACTGACTGGGACGCTTTTATTCAGAGAATAGCATAATTCGCCAACTGAGCACCAACACTTTTCCGATATTGTTGATTATAAAGATTCTATATTATACATACTCAATTCCAGAAAGCTTATGACTAATTTATTCTCTGTTTGCATATGCAGACTGCAACACACATGTATACCACTTTATGTGAGTATGAATAAAGATATGTATATTGATTTAAACATGCATAATGTGTCAGAAGTAGTAAATCTAGCTAATTACTAGGCTAATTATCTAGTTAATTAGGTATTCCATGGTAATGATACTTTAGCTTTTAATGAAGTGGATTCCATGAAAATGACGTTCTCCAAGAAGTGTCGCAAAATAAACCACATGGTAAGCAGCACAAAAAGATAAATACATGCGTGTTATGGTTTGTCTGACATGTTGATATTCCTATTATTTATATCTTAATTTCGTTGCCATTGAAGCATATCTAGATCAACCAAAAGAGACATCTGGAGATGATGTTAACGGCATTTCTCTCTGCTTTGTGATCTATTATATTGTTTCTGATTGTACCAATAGCGTAAAACTAAAAGTAAAAAGTAAAAAATAAAGTAAAAATAATAAACAAATAAATATATATATATATATATAAAATTAATCAATCAATCAATCAATCAATCAATCAATCAATCAATCAATCAATCAATCAATCAATCAATCAATCAATCAATCAATCAATCAATCAATCAATCAATCAATCAATCAATCAATCAATCAATCAATCAATCAATCAGTCATATTTATGTTTTATTGAATAAATTTACTCTGCATAATTGATGTTTTTATTTCCAAATTAGAAGTGGGCTAATGGAGCTGATGATTGGTCAGTGTAGATAACCGATAAGTTTATTCGTCAAACGTGTGGATCATTCAATTAATGTTAAACCATAAAGAGTCAACGTGGTGCAGGACATTCGACATGGATTTTGTCAGAGTGAATTACAAATTGAAACTGGTTTGAGTATAATCCATGAACCTCTAGATAACTAATGCTCCTTCGATATAGATGACTTTCAATTGTGACCCAATCACCGTCAGTTTTGCTATACTAATGCAATGCAATTCTCGTATAAATTGTAAGCATTCAACCCGTTTTCCTACGGGCACATACACATATGGATTAAGGAATCATTTTTTGTTGTTGTGGAAAACATAGCAATACGCAAGAATGAAAAGATTATTAAGAGGGCTTAGATAATGCTGGGGTATGTATTTCAGGAAACACTCGTTTCGTAGGCAGAACGCAGTTGTTTTCAACCCTTCAAGGCGCGACAGCATTACTGTCGCTTGAGGACATAACTTATCCTATCCTATTGCCATCATAAAATGTCCCATAGAATATTTAATACTTAATAGCCATTACTGACATGTCAAAATCCATCACACAGGTGAGTGGCTAAAAATTGACGAAAGCGATTAACTATAGATGAGAATGGAAACGCGCAAAAACTCGCTGCTCTAACAATATAATGCAGACCAGGGTGCTAGGAAGCCGCGTGGTAGCCCTCTAATTCGAAGAAGGGGTGTGGGGAGCAAGTTGCACGATAATCATTGATCTGTGTATTTCGAAATCTACCAACATAACATTCATTCAAGGTTTCGATCACTGAATAAATTAACTCGGCACATTAATGTTTAATGTAGCAACCGACCAACCGAACCGACCAACCGACCAGCCGATCGAACCGACCAAACCAACCAAACTGACTAGACTGACCGACAGACCGACTAAACCGACCGACCGAACCGACCAACCGACTGACCGATTGACCGAAGCAACAAAACCGACCGACCGACCAAGCCAACGGACCGACGGACCGATCAACCGACCGAACCAACCGACCAACCAACAGACCGACCGACTGACCGACCGAACCAACCGATCAAACTAACCAACCAACCGACCAAACCAATCGACCGGAGTTGATCCCCAAGAGGAAGCTATTTCTCAAGAGGGAGCTGATCTCCAATTGAGAGGGAGCTGATCTCCAAGAGTAAGTTAGCAATGCTTTGGTGAGATTTTGGTCATATCAGTTGCACAGCATCTTTGAGTTGAATGTTTATCTTGTAGACGCTGGAAAAAAATATTCAAAAGGTGTAGGAGCTGTCTTTTAGCAGATCAGCTGTAGATTTACGATCGGAACAGGTCTCGCAATTAATCTGCTTTTAGGTCTGGATTTCGCTTTGATGCTCATCCTCCATGAATATACCCAGGAACCATCTAAAATTGTGACCGGCATGTGTCCTAATGTTTTGTACATCTAAGCAGTATCTAGTTCAGTGTTATATATATATTCAGTTCAGGGAGTATAAGACATGCTTATACGGTTATCTACTCATTTACAGGTGAAGGTGATGAGCACTGATTGTTGTTTTATGTTCAGATGTCGAGTATTCAGGCGCTGACGTGCATTAGTTATGGTCGGCGGCAGTGATGCATATAACAACCTGTACAATTCTCTTCTTGAGCGTCTTCATTGAAGTACCTTATACTTCAAATGAAGAGATTCGAAGGTGGAGGTTTGTTTGCGTTCCAGTTGGTCTCATAGTGGTAAGTGTTCATCGATTAGTGTGCTTTTCTTGGCGGATTTCAATTTGCATTGTTGTACATTGTATTTGTTTGTATGTTTCGCTGTTTATTTGAGATTAAATCAATTGACTCATTCGTTATACTTTGTTATGAATTAATGAATAAATGACCCTTATCATATACATAAGTATAATGTATATTTAATTGTACCATTATAATCCAATGATCGAAGCGTGCGTCGAATTCGCTAGCGCTGTTTTGTAATTGACTTCAACTCTAAACCACAAGGATGGTTGCTCCTCGTCGGAAGTAATACGCAGCATTATTCTGACAACCATAATTTATATAAACCTCTGCAAGCTAGCGGATTTGGGGAGCATAGCCCAACAAGCCAACGACTCCAGTAACGGTGTGACGGAGAACGTGCAGTATCCCGCTGTCACAATATTGCCATAGCAGATAAACACACAATAAATCAGCTTAGTTGATCTAAATAATTTTGTTCACAAAAGGTACATTGAAAAAGCACTCTAATCAGGTGATTAAGATAAGAGATCCGCATAGAGGCAAAGGTGGAGAGGTAAGGTGTCCTCACTCGTTTTTGTCAGACATATTTGTTTCGTGAAGAGAATACTTACCCCACAACAACTGAAGACATTTCACCCGTGAAGGTTAGTAGTAGTAAAAACAGTACATCATTTGAGAATTATCGAGTCTGTGATATGTTTTCCTGCATCACGTCAAATGCACTACAACATATGCGCTGTAAACACAATATTAACAATTGTATCTTTTCATGTCCGAAGGTTGCTGCACTTCAGATTGAAGATGGAATCTAAATTGATTGAAAGATAGAATTTAAATTGTTTTGTTTATCAAATTGCTCTCTGTTTTGTTTATCTTCTTCCAAACTCAATTGTTGGTCGTGGCAAGGAAATAGAGGATTTTCGAGTATTTTCAACTCATTCAGAAGCACAGTGAGGATGAGTCTTCCATTAATAAGACTAATGCTGTAAGGGTTCTCTCACTGCTCAACGATACTCGCATACAGTTCGGTTCGGTACCATAATACCGAATGCCGGAATCGGATATCCACGCAACTCTAATTTTTAAATTAATTGGTCCATTTAGGTGTTCCTTTGTGTGCACGTGCAGCACCCCAATGTCACGATATTGCCATAGAAGAAATAAACAAAATCAGTCAACTGATTTGACCTAATTTTTGTTCACAAAAGACACATTGAAAGCAGTCTAATCAGACGATTGAGATAAGAGATTTGCATAGAGGCAAAGGTGGAAAGATAAGGTGTCTTCACTCATTTTTGTCGGACATATTTGTTTCGTGTAAGGAATACATTATTTTCTCGCAAAAAAACAACAATTACAGATAAATCACTCTTGAAGGTTAGTAGTAGTAAAAACAGTACATCATTTGATAATTATCGAGACTATACTATGTTTTCCAGCATCCAACGTCCGATGCACTACAACATATGCGCTGTAAACACACTATTAACGATCGTATCTTTTCATGTCCGAAAGTTGCTGCACTTCAGATTGAAGATGGAATCTCACCCGAAGTCGCTGCTGACATCTCTGCTGAAAATGCGAAACAATGAAGTGATGACTGACGTCACCCTGAAGCTGCCTGATGCCACAACCATTCCCTGCCACAAACTCATCCTA
>KB308668.1:83029-100865 GCA_000328365.1 Capitella teleta | reverse complement strand
GTGGTCGTCATCGTTTGGTTTTTTCCGTTTCTGTGGGGTTTGGGGTGGAGGGTTTAAGTTTTCCATAAAATGTTGAGTATTTCAACACCGGGAGTCCCCCGCCCACCACGCGGAGCCCTACAAGGGGACATCTTGTTGGAGGGGCTGCGCCCAGCTCCAGATGCCAGGGGTTATCCCGGTGCTATACACAGACCCATTTAATATAGCGGTCATAAAACTATAAAAATGAACCTGTTTGACCCAAGCAGCGTCCCTGTGCAGTATGTATGAAAACGTATGATGAATGAGTGGCCAGCGTCTTCCGACCAGAATGTGAGATGGAATGACCTTGGTAAGAATCAGGGACGCCACCAGCCGATTTAGAACTGAGCCGGGCCCTCTCAGTCCCCCGTCTAAGGGAATGCCGGGCCAAAGTGGTGTGTCGCCTAGCCAGCCCGCAGAACCGGCGTCAGCTCAACCACCAGGATCCCATTATCCCCCGTACGGGTCGCGACTCACGGCAAACGAGTCGCCCCTTTTAGTCGCCTTTTACGACAGGCAGTAGGATACCTTGGGTCTATTCTTCCCCGGAACCCACACGGGGTATATATATGTTTAGAAGTAGTGAGACAGCAATGAAGGCGTTCTCCTCACTCGTTTTGATATTTACATTTAAAGGTTTGTGCCTCAACGGGATTGTGAGAGATTCGTTATCTGAGCTTTATTTTCATATTGTAAATTAGGTTTTATAACCGAAATATCAGCAGCCATCGATCCTTGTGATCTTCAACGTTCTGCGAGGAAGGCTCAATCGTTCCTGATCCACATAATTGCAGTGGATTTCTGATATGCGTTCATGGCATGACATGGCAAAAGATGCCATGCGGTGAGGAGTTGTGCTTTGATGTGAATTCGAACGCATGTGAACGCTAACCGTGCAACTGCACTGCTGAATGTCCCACGTACACCGGACCAACAACCGTCGAAGCTTCAGAGGCCACTGTTGTCCCAGGTAAACAAACTGAGAACAAACCCGGTGCTGGTGATGCTATTATCGTCGTTTCATTGAGTCTTGATTATTCACTTGATAAATACTATATGTGAGTGTGTGATTGGGGTTTTACGGCTCTACCCAAACCTATCGGATGATACGGGCACAAGAACAGAAGGCCTGGGACTGGGGTTTCTCCCTACCCTTATCGATACATCCCAAGGTTCTTTATCCTGCATACCATTATAGACATTAGTACACATCACCCGGCCTTGTTACGCAGTTGGGCAGCACTGCAGAGTCACTGAAGAATCACAATTGTAATTCACAATCATAACGCCCGTGGCCTGATCGGGTCTCGAATCCTGGACCTCGACCCCCCACGGTTGGCATAGGATCGCAGTCAGCCGGTTTAACCCACTGAGCTATTCGGTGCCCCTTTTGATGAATACTGCTTCATTCGTGTTGTCATGCTGTTTATTTACAGGAACCTGCTTTGAAGTCGCTGAATGTGAAGAGGGCGAGAAGTTTGCAGACAGATCCGACTGTGAATTCTATTTCGAATGCGACAAAAAGAACAACACAATAAGAAAGCAATGTCACCATGAAGTGTTTGATATTTATGCAATGGATTGCATAACACCGTAATCGGATTTCAACTGTGAATACAGATGTCCAACCACAGCACCCCGACACAACGACATTCGAAGCAACGACATTCATTGATACAACATCCAGAGAAACAGCGGAACACCCAACATCACTCATTCCCACCGAATCCCCAGCCATCGACCCGTGTGACCTCCCCGAGTACTGCGACGAAGGTACCACCGTCGCCAATCCGAATGACTGCAAGACGTACCTGTTCTGCCATTACGGAACCACGTGGATCGAGAGGAGTTGTCCTGTGACTCTTTGCTATGACGTAACTGCAAATGCGTGTACTTACGAACCATGTCAGTGCGCTGCTGAGTGTCCTCTCAACACAGGACCATCAACGGAGGCGGCTTCCGGAAGTGCTCCTATCCCAGGTAAAGCCAATGATTACATAACACAAACAATGAGGCAGCCTCATCCTACAATGTATGGCGATAGATGATATGGCCTATTACAGGCATAAGTGAAATAATCGTTGTGCTAACTATAATTATTACAATGTCCGTTGCTTGGTTACAGGCACCTGTCATGACATTGAAGAGTGTGAGTTTGGAGAAAAGTTTGCTGACGAATCAGACTGTGAATTTTACTTCGAATGTCTCCTCAACAACCAAATCCGGAGGCGGCAATGCGGAGGAACGATGGTGTTTGACATCCACACTCTCCAATGCATCATTCCATCGAGCGATTTCAACTGCGAATACCGATGCCTAACAACCGTACCGGATGTGACGACCGCCATGGCAACGGGTAAACTACAGCCTCATGTGGAGCGAGCACAGAAAGCAAGACGGCACAGAGCAAGGGTGCGAAATCTCCGAGTCAAAGTCTAACAGAGGGAATCATTTAAGCATTGGCGTAACCAAGGGGTCAAATACCTGTAATGTTCAAGGTGAAATCTGAAAGTTTTCTTACATAATTCCATTACAATTTCTTTCTTCAAGGCAACCATATTTTGTTGTCTTTCATAATTCATTAACAAAAATTCAAGGCAGATGGCTCTTGTGGTTATACAAATGGGCAACACTACAGAATCACAGAATAATTCTAACGAATTCTAACTTTAATAACCCTTTGTGGGCCTGGAACTCATGACCTTGACCTTTGTCGCCGACATTGAAATCAGGTGGCCAAACTCCGTAATTTTGCACCAGTTTAATAACAAAAAAATGGAATATTATTCGATTGCATAACTCTTATAATAGTTTATATAATATATTAATATATGTGTCAACAGTAATCTATGAAGATTAAAGAATCTAGGAAATTGCTCTCCTCAGTTTTCCCGCCAAATTATTTTCTGTGAATGTTCAGTGATCCAAGTTTTCCATTCCGTTCTTTTGCGTATTCCAATGAAACAGATGTCTTGTTGCATTTCATAACGCACTGTCATGATCTAAAATAGCGCTATGACTCATGCCAATGTCCAAAGAAGGGATTCATACCGCATTCGTGGAGGCGGCTGTGCTATAATTGGCTTCCAAAGACCTTTTACTATCATACCAAGACGACCAGCTGTTCTGCCTGTTGCTTTGTTGCACTTCTGGACTGCAGCTAATCGAGGTCGCCACAAGCATTGCTGTCTGAGCTGACCTTTGATTCGCTAATAGATACACATAGCCACAATGCAACCATGAATAGCACAAAACAAATGCACAGCTGCAAAATCCGGTATAAATAGACAGTAGTTCTGGACTTCATTCGCTAGGATTAAAATTTCAAGCGAGCCACAGGGAAATACTCCGACTGGCCGTCTTGCTATGTAAGGTCTTTGATGTTTCTGCAGTGGGCGGCACTTTAATACGCAGGTCAACATGATGTGATTAAATAAATTGAACTAATTGCTACTCAGGTGAAAAAATAGTGTAAATTGATTTGTACCGCTGTGTGACGCGAACATCAACATCTTTTTTTGTAATTGATCCTCTAGTCACGTGACAGCACAGCACGTGAAAAACTTCATAATCGACAAAACAGGCAAATTATCTCTGCTTGTCACGATTTTCCCATGTCGACTTACAAAGATAAATTCGACAAAGTTATGTCATATGGCACAAGGGTATTAGGAGAAGAGGGAGGTGGAGGGGGGGGGGGACTGAAACAAGCAAATAAGAGGGATGCTGGATACAGTGAAGATATCATTTCTGACTTAGATCACGCTTCACATATTATTGAGGACAATTTACGATGATTCCCAGCAACCCTCGTGTTGTGAATCATGTGTTGTCGCCAGGTTGAACTAAGTTGAGACAAAAAGATATATTTTTTGTTCAACTAAAACGAAACAAAATAATAACACATTATACATCATGTGAATATATGACCTACACTTATGGGTCCGCCGGATCGTTCATGCTGCCGCCGCCGCTGCTGCTGACCGAATGGAGAGGTCTTTTTGTCAACGACTCAGCAGCGGCCAGCGACCAGTCATGCATGCCAATCCGACGAACTCACAATTGTAAAATTGTGATTGTAAATATGTAATTTGTAATTTGTAATTGTAAAATTGTGAGTGCATCTAGTGACTCCACGACTTGAGCC
This sequence comes from Capitella teleta, assembly GCA_000328365.1. Lineage (NCBI taxonomy): Eukaryota > Metazoa > Annelida > Polychaeta > Capitellidae > Capitella > Capitella teleta. The sequence continues at coordinate 96,697 of KB308668.1, read as the reverse complement.
ATAAGGGACACCAGCGTCCCCATGAGGAGAAATCTCAAGAGCCTGGTCTCCGATTGAGGATGAAGGAGCATCTCCGAATTGCGTTGTAATTATAGCTGCAGTTAATCGAATGACGATGACATAACTAAATAACACTGAAGTGAATTTCACAAGTTACAAAACTTACACTCTTCTGCTTCCGATTATTTTCTTCCCAGATTTGAACCGGAATCACAGTGTGTGGTTTAAACCTTGGAAGTCGTAAATTCTCTTGAGCTTTGACATTGCCAAGGCGATAAAACACACACAGATAAATCAATCTACAATATTTAGCAAACAAGCGTAACCTTTGTAGAAGGAATGATAACTTTAAAAAAGACACAAAACTGACACAGGGAACCAACCATACAACAAGACATGCTTATTGCTCATTCTAACTGCTGTAAGATTCCTCAACTCAACACTCACAGAAACGATTTTGAAGAACGCACATCTTAACGCACATCTTTAACATGAATTCCACGAACTCCTCCGTTAGCAACACAACTACATCACCCGAAGTTGGGATTATTCCTCTATCAGCGTATATAGTACCCGTAGTGTTCTCCTTTATCTTTCTGGTGGGTGTGGTCGGCAACAGTTTAGTCATCTTCATCATCTTGCGACACAGGGCGATGAGAACAACTCCGAATATCTTCATCGGGTCCCTTGCACTTGGTGACCTCCTCCTGTTGCTCGTGTCTGTGCCGTTCTATGGAATGATCTACACTCACTACGACTGGCCGTACGGTGAGTTCCTCTGCAAAGTGAAAGGATTTCTGCTGACGCAATCTCTTGGAGTCTCTGTCTTCATGTTGACAGTCCTGGCAGTCAATCGTTACATAACAACCATGATCCCAAATCGACAACAACAAAGTCCACGGAGAACTCTACTCACGGCGGCTGCAGTTTGGATTCTGGTTTCCGCTGTTGCATTATGGGAAGGATACCTGAGACATGTGACAACACACTATCTTCCAGACAGACCTCCTCTCCGGATCTGCCACTCCCTGGTCCAATCCACACTGGAACGCCCCTCTGGTCCATGTGTCCGGGTTTGCATTCGTTTTGCTGTTTTCTTCCTGATACCCCTACTGATCATTGGTGTGCTGTACGCGTTGATGGCTCGTAGGTTATGGAGCGGACACCTGGATCTCCAAATGCAACCGTTTGCTTCACAAACCAGCATTGAATCAGGGCGCAAAATATCCATTATAGTGCTATCGATGGCGGTCATCTTCACCATCTGCTGGCTACCGAGGCACTCCTATATGATCTGGTTTCACTGTCCGAGCCACGGAGACTATAACCTGTTCTGGCATGTGTTGAAGATCACCTCGTACTGTTTGTGCTTCATAAATTCGTGCGTGAACCCTGTGCTTTTGTACCTGATCAGTGCCAGATTTAGACGGCATTTCAACTTTTACTTCGGTTGTCGCTGGAGATCAGAGCGATTGGAAGATCTGCATTCACCAGACAACGACTCGACGGGAACAACGACTGCTATGTGAGGTATCGCCCATCATTTATGCCTTTAACCTGGGCGGCACCCTCGCAATACGTGTGACGAGTACTGTATATGGAAATAAACGTTTATTATGTAATATTATTTCTTATTAATTTTACACACTCTTTTTTTGTTTCACAAATTTGGTTACGATGCCCACATAAAATGGCAGAATTATTTCTGGGACCTTGTTTATTTCTTGTTGTTAATATGAATTTAGAATACGGCAGATTGTGAAGTAAGATTGTCTAGCAATCTATCTCTAGCTGTAAATGATCAATAAATGATAATAAATCAACGTGTGTTATACAATTATTTGTTTTTTGAGTCTTGCCATGAAGTTTGTTTGCAGTGAATTGCTTAAATATAACATTCAACATAACAATATAACATTCAATATAACATTCAATCTGCTAAACTGAGCATTGTACAGAGCCACATCGAAGAGCATTTAATGGGATTCAAGGCACAAAGTGGTAGGCAACCTAGGACATAATTCACCAATTAATCACATAAAACAAAGATTGTCAACAGAACGATAACAAAATAATATTTTGGCTCCGTAGATAACAACGTACTTGCAATGGATGCCAGCATGTTGGCATCTTACATGGTGCCTTGTCTTCGAATATACAAGTTTACATGATATAGGGATCCAACAGTTATAATTCCAGTCATCAATTGCATGCAGCATCAACAACACCAATTGCAACACCAGCAATTGATAGATATATGCATCACCGACACATTGAGCCTCATCCGCAGATGTTCTGCACAAGATGATAAGACATGCACACAAATAAAGCAGCATGAAGATCACTGGCGGAGAGGATCTATTTGTTATTTATCCCTCGTCTCGAGTGACAGTCGATTTTATCAGCGATCAAATGAAACTGCAAAAAGCAGAATATATAATCCAGGATATTATTTTTTTTATGCCGCAACTAGGTAATGTCGTAAATGTTACTGCTGATTGCTGGAGATAAGAATGTTTTGTTATTATCTGATCCATTATATTGTTTCATCTTAAAGTTGCTGATTCATTTCAATCGCTGGTTGTAGAACTTGAAACTAGTCCTGATTAATTGCATGGGGAGCATTCAGTATTTCATTATTTCATGGCCACCGAACGGGGAGAAATGATCACGTGTCCCTTGATAATTGTTTTTTCCGGAACATTCACTCAATCATGAATGTGCTACATTCTAGATTGATCAATATTTTTGCGCCTTAGTATCTTTGTTTACGATCACTTCCATGATTAAAGGCGTTACGTTTCATCGCTGCACTCCCAACTCACTTCTCCTAGGAATAGGTCATTCAGCTTCAAATATCAATAATTATATTTGTATATATCGATCATGGCTAATAGTTAACTCTTTGCATGCGTCTGTTTGTGGTGCATTGCAAAAGTTAGGGATATTAATTATCATTCTGTTTCTGCGATTTCTGGTGTACTACCAAAGAGGTATGACAGATGCGTTATGATTAAATGTGTGGTCGTTGCACATATTATAAGAGTACTCTATGATAAGTTCAAACACATGATGCGAACTGTAATGAATCTTTTGTATTGCTGCAATTGAGATGCAGTGGCATATTGTGATTCACTATTTTATTCTCGAAATGAGGTTTTTGAAATAATGCAATACTTCGCTTTTCATCTTTCACACTCCAATTTATACTATTATGTGTCCAAGTTCCGCAATTTTTATCTGAACTGAGATGATAATGAGATAATAATCAGATGATATGCTGAGTACAACTGATAATACACAATATTTTACATTATATATTTATACCACACCGGCCGACAAAGCAAAAGTGACAATTCCAAGAAAAGCCCCCAGGCAACGGTTGGAATCAGGATGTATTCACGTCCAATTTGTCTAAACATGCAAACTGCATCAGTTTTAAACCCCAGAGGAGTAAAACATGCTCCCCACTCAAATTTCATGGAGACGATTCTCTGTGGGGAACTAGCTGATGTATATTGTGTTATCTTGCATCGTATTGTTACGAGTGGACACAATTAAATTATTTTTGTCATGCAATTTATTCATGAATGAAGGCAACCTTCAGTGTTTTATTCGATGTACCACTAAATGAACTAACAATTTTTTTTTTTAGTGTATAACTATAAAATACACACCAGGGGCCGTATGCATAAAAGGCTACTACGTCTAGTTGCGAACTAAGTTACGCTCCAAGTCTAGTTCACAACTAAATGGTATGCATAGAAGCGATGAATCTCAAGTTGAGATCTAACCTGCTCCTATAATTGTGTGCTATATTTAGAGGTGCTTCATAGCTGCTCTAAGTCCTTAGTTTGCAAATAAATCAGCAACTTTATATTGCTGATATCAATCACGCCTCATTGGAATCTCATGTTTCAGTTAATTCCGAGTGGTTATGAATGGTGGATCAAAAATCCAAGAGTATAATTATAATTAATTAATTATATAAATTAAGATTATAGTCATTATTCCCATGAGACATATCCACTGACTTCAAGTTAAAGACTGATGAGAATATATTTGTCAATTTTTTTTTTTTTTTTATGTGTCAATTTTGAATACATGAGTATGTTATAAGCAACCGTTTTTTTTACCAAATTAGGCTTAAATTGAGTGAAATATTTGAGCCTGCATATCTCTTATTAAATATTGGAACAAATGTTTTCATTTTTCTGCTTGATCATTGGCTCAATTTTGTTATAATTATCCGATGGAGACCAACCCTAACACATTATCGTCATGTAAAGTATATTATTGTTGATTTTGCTTGACCTGAGGTTTCATGAAAGAAGCAACTAAAATTGACTTGGCCAAATTGTACAGTTTGCATCATTGTACAGCAATGATAAATACAGCTGCCGTAACATTCCGTCAGTATATCACATAACCCACAAGAGAGTTATGTTACCAACATTTGATATCAAGTATAGAGCGCATGTACACGCATATACGTTTAACACCAACGAGTGAATCGTACAAAACCATGAGAAGATAATATTCACCATACTCAATACCGCTGACAGTGAACATGACATATGTTTAGTAGATCGATGTATATAAAACAGGCTCAGGCATACACGTTCAGCTAGGGTCAAATGCATAAATTTTGATATTATTACATATTATTTAGTTCACGATATTACGCTTCAATTGAACTAACACACTTGGTATTTTAAAGGTACGGGGGTGTTTAATTTTGTACGCTTGTATGAATTTGCCAGTCATTATATTATATACTATTTTCTCTCATTCACCTTGATAACACCGTCTTCACCATAGCAACCGTATTTACGCTGAAAATGCTCTGCCGATTTCAAATACGATATTCTCCTTTTGAGACGTGAAGTCTGGATATATTTAGTCGGACATGAACATCAAAGTGTTCCTAAAGCATTGATCCGGATCCCAAAATCATAATTTGATGTGTGTTGAGACTAGGATTCGTTAAGGAGGCCACACAAATATAGGATTTGATTTGTATCGCGATATTTTCTCTCTTGTTATGCACACATCCCACAAAAAGAAAAGATCAAAAACAGGTCTAGGAAATGCGTGAGACAAGGGATATTAGCAGAGATAAAAAGAAGAAAATGAGTAGCTACAATTCATGCCAAACAGCGGGTGCATGGATTTTATTCCGACTGCGAATCTATTCTTGTGTCGTGATAAGAGTGTACAGGTATGACATTCGCACAGGTAAAACACAATAATTGGTTTAATCTAATATGAATAAAGCTTCACAGCGGTTATTATTCCTGGGTTTATAATACAAGTCTTCTACAGAGAACTGCTCCCTCATTTACATAATAACCAATCGGTTGATTTGTGTCCAACGCATATTTATGAAAATTTTCAGGACTTTTGTGTATAAACAGCAAACACACAGACCTCTTGATACAAGATGTATAAAACAGGCAGGTTATGGTGGGATTATATAATACATGTGAGAGATGCCTAGGAATGCCCTGATATGTATAGTTCGTTCTGTGATGGCCGGTCAGTAATCAGCGTCGCTGCACAATCGTCTTAGAGACATGTCTCCATTTGACATGCTTCATATCCAGCATGCCGAGGTGGTCGACGTTTTCGTTTCCTTCTTTTAGTTAGCAGATGTCATAAATTCGTCATCGCAGTTTTATAATTGGTGTCTGAATCCACGTTCTGGTCAGTCTGCCAGTGAGTGCTGGTGTGTCCACGGAGTCCATCTCGCCACTCGCAGCAAAGATATCTCTTGAAATACTTTCTGAATTGATCACTGAGAACAAACAGCGCGACAGGGTTCACGCAAGAGTTCATGAAACTCAGACAGAACGAGACCATCTTGTAGACGTGCCAGAACATACTGTACCAGCCGTAACTCGGGCAGTCGAACCACAGCGTGTAGATGTGGCGTGGCAGCCAGCAGATGACGAAGAGGACGACGATGGACAAGACGAGGATGGCCACCTTGCGTCTGGTTTCGGTCTGACGAGCAGCAGCCTCTGACTGTTGTGTGAAGGAGCCGCTGGTCCAGAGGCTGCGAGCCATGAGCAGATAGAGAACGCCGATGATGACGATTGGCACGACGAAGTAGACGACGAAGCGCATGCTGGTTCTGAAACACGTGAACCACGCTCCCCACTCCTCAGGGTGCGAATTGCAGATGCGCATTGAAGCAGCGTTGTCAAAATGTTGAATGCTCATGTTCCTAGCACTGCCCTCAACAGCTGCGAAGGCAGCTGCGACGAGCCAGATGGCGGCTGCAATGACCACAGTTCGTCTGTTTGGGGAGTCGGTGTATCGCTTCATCGGATGCATGATGGCCATGTATCGGTCAGCACTGAGAGCGGTCAGTGTGAAGATGGAAACCCCTAGCGACAGAGTGACCAAGAAGCCGTTCAGTCGGCACAGGAAGTCGCCATGTGGCCAATCGGAGAGAGTGTAGATCATTCCATAGAACGGCACAGACACGAGCAACAGGAGGAGGTCACCAAGTGCAAGCGACCCGATGAAGATATTCGGAGTTGTTCTCATCGCCTTTTGTCGCAAAATGATGAAGATGAGTAAACTATTACCGACCACACCCACCAGAAAGATGAGGGAAAATATCACCGGCACAATGTACGCTGAAACATATCTTGCATGAGGAACAACGCTGGAATTAAACGAAGCATTCGCAGCACTGTCATTATAATCCATGCTCCCCATCCTGTCCCCTGCGACGCGTCCTTGCAACTGAGGCTCCTTCCCTCTTGCCTTCTCAACTTATGCTCCTCCCTGTTGCGGCAAAACAACAGCAAAGATTACATGCCTCACACCATGTTCACTCAACTGCCTTCTCGCCCTGAGCATCACGGGTTGCCAACTTGCCATCAAACATTACATAGTATAGTTGACAAACTACTACACATTGGTATTGATATATAAACATGATTGTAAATACTCTGGATATTCATATATTTATTAAGTACTGCTAAACGTACTATTAAATAAAAAAATTCTTGAAATTGCATGCATTAATCATAGGAACTCAGTCAATACATCACCCCAATGTAGATGAAGCATAATGCTTACAAAGGGGAACATCTGACTCCATGTTATCACAATACATCACCCTTAACCAAACAGCATTGTTTTATCTTCCTTTATATCAGATACCAACATAAACCTGCTGCACTTTTGTATTTTGGTTTCATCCTTTGGTAAAAACAGCTAAAAAAATCTACGAATCTACCCTCTTATCATAAATCTACGCAATGCTTTGAGTCATCAATCTTGAATCTGTGAGAAAGAAGCATAAAGCTTCTAGGGTTGCACCGACTAACATTTGTGTGTTAAATGGACAAATGGTGGCTGTTTTATCGCCATGTATTACTCAACTTAGTACCACGTAAACTATTACAGCTGCATTTATATCCAAGGGTTGTTGCTTCAATGACGGGCCGACTTCTGCGTTAATGGTATTCAGTGTGGTCCAGTTAGAGTTTTGGTTTTTGAAGCTAGATTTATGTTATCAAGTTTAATGGTCGTGTAACTGGGATCATGGGTATATAATGTGTACAACTAAGCCACACAATAGAGTTATAGGGTGAATTGCAGGGTTTGGCTGGTGTAACGTGATACACATTGGTTAAGTGACGGGTGTCCATTTTCATTGCGAGAAAATTGCTTCACTCTTCAGCATTAATGCGTCAAGATATCGCAATTAAGTATTACACAATATGACGAAAAAGTCTCGGAGCATGCTGAGCAGATGTTATCTGTTTGGTTTTGTCGGTCGTGTAGCACAAAAGCTTGATTGCATAATCACCGATGCAAAAAAAAAAAAAAAAAAAGAGCAATATTGGATGCTATTTGGCAGCAAGAAAGAAAAGAAGAGCCTAAGAGAGATCTGGCTCACGTATTTCGATCTTGTTTAGCATCCGATAAACAATGTTTCAATTGAGTCTCTCAGCGGGCAATTATGCGCTATTATTGAACCGAGTAAGTAATGCGCAGCGAAGGGATTGGTAATGGGGAAGATGATACACGGATGGGATGGGGTTGAGCTATGTGAGGGGCGAGCAGCATTGTATTGCGAGAGGGTGAACGTGGCTTAAAGGGATTGTCCACTGTGATACGAATCAGTCGTTAGATGGTGAGATAAGCATCGAAGTAGATATGGTTTGCAATGTACATTGTTTTTTTTTTATTCTATGATCTCCGGTGAGGTATAAATATGCATTATAGTTTGTATTGTGTATCAACCCGCCAAAGATGTTATCATTAGTGATGGCCATGGGAGCTGTAAACTGATCCTTGTAGGCCCCAAAGGGTTGCTTGTAAGGAACAAGGAGGTCTACTGCTGTGATATTTCAACTTACATTGAATTCTGGTTAAAAATGCCTCAAAAGAAACAAATAATTATATAAAACCAAATATTTGGTAATTAGAGTTGTGAGTAAATTATTTTGAAAATGTTATCTCACAATACGTGCATCATGAAACACTCAGAATCATTTGCATTGCACCATTAGACCCATTGGCGCAAATGCTACTCTCAGCTGCAAGTTGATTTGTGCTACATATAGAAACACAGGTGATTTGGTTTCATCCATCATAATATATATACGCTAATCGTCGTCCACGCTTACTTTTTATACACTTATAATGCAGCCATTCTCAAAGTTTGTCCACTGGCAAAGCAGACTTCAAGAGGGCCAAAACGAATGCGAAGAGGATAGATTAGACAGTTTACCGCCGGGGGTAATTGGATTGTTGTGACGTGCATATCACCACCCCCATTGTGGCGAGAACATCTGTCAGAAGAGCGTGAATCTTGTCGGATTGAGTGAAACGGACGGAGCTGTTGGTTGCTCTTTTTTTCCATTAACTCCGATAGTGCAAATGAACCAATTCTGGAGTTGATTGAATTGGATTCTGTTAATCGGTGTTCACTGTTCCATGTTGTGTGTTTCACCTAAATTACGTCACCAAAATTGTTGCTACCCACCAGTATATGGCCGACTGGATAGCATGCATTGCTGGGTTGAATGTCAAGCAACAATGTCAATTAGCTAAAATAAATCAACAGAGAACTAGTGCTACCTCACACCTCTCCACACAGTTTTTCACTTGAAATGAAATGAAATGAAATGGTTGAAATTCATGCTTACGGTGATGCATTACAATCACAGGCTTCTTTTGCATGCGTCGGTTGCTAGCTTAAGAAATACCTTCGCGTCTAGCTACAAGGATATACAAGAACAAAGAACCAATTTAGGCTCAAGGACGTATTTGTACATACCTCAGAATTAAACAAACATTGTCAAACAACAGCGGTTGTTTTAGCTCCACCGAAGGATTGTCCGCAGTCGGCAATCATGTTTGTTTCAGCCAGCAGAAGACTGACACACACACTGATGCAGGGTGGCATGGCATGCTTATTATGACAATGTTAAACATGCATACTATGCATTAAAAGACATCGTGGGTTGCTCTTCGGAATAGCACAGCATTATATGGTTGATTTCAGATGAATACCAGACTGAAAGCAATTAACGCACCGCGACTTAAAGTTATATTTCTTTTGGCATCAGACAGTTTGTATTGCATAACCATTTGGAATACAGTATCTTGCAATCCGTTCATTCTGTAAATATTCATGATTATCTCAAAATATTCCATGCATCACAGACAATAACCAAAACACAACTGCTTTACGCAGCGCTTCTGATTTCCTTTTGACGTCACGGTGTAAACATTCAGCATTTGAGTCAAAGATGAAATGCAAATGTTCTCTAGACGGCCGTCATTTTGAGCGCTGGGTGATTTGGTGTTAGCTTGCTGCTGACCTCTGCGCAATGTGCGTGAAATGGCAAGAGTATGTTAGTGATAAATGTGCGAAATGATCAGCCGGGGACTGCCCTCGATCGATGTGCCCACTTCAGACGACAGCAAACGCGTTTGTGGCATATTTTGTTGCCTATTGGTTGTTCTTTGGCAAACAAGAAGGACTTGAACAGAGCAATGCAAATTATGTAACAGCTCTGCGCGTATCCCATCGCATATGTAGAGGGTAGATCGAATCCCACCGACTACCGTGTGGAGTTGACCTTAATGTATCTGGTGAACTGTTCATGATGAACATCGTTTTAGCGATCTTTGCAGATGCCGACATATTGGAACTGTTATGGAACCTTGAGATGCCAATCTCTGTGCCCCTATTTGCTTTAGGGATGTCTGGATGCCTGTATACGCAACGGTTTCAGAAAGCATAGTTTGCAATATGTATTCCACATTGCTGCTAGAACAAATTGTGTGATGATGTTAGCATGCATACACATGGTAGCACATGGTTGTTTAGGATTGTTCATGTCATATGGCTACATGACTAAGATCTAATAGGCTATAACAACTTAAACTAGCATGATGTATTTATTACTCATGGTGATGATGTTCAGAATATTTGAAATTAGTCCATTAACTAGCCATTAATTAGTCCATTAATTTACGCTCCAGCTGGAATACATTCTTTGGAAGTTGAATGAATTGTTTAGGCTTTCAGGCACAGAACAAAATACTACATGCATTGCTTTCCTCAAATGTTTAGCATACCTTACCACATTTAGTTTATCAAGTATATATTGTTTTTGCTTGAGACTCATGTGATGCACACTAACCTCTCAAACACCAAACCAATGCCTCCTTAAATCAGGCGCGACTTTTCATTTCATGCTGAGCCTCTTAATATCATTTTTTGTTGGTGAATATTGCTTTCAATTTGGGGATACCCAGAGATAAGACCATTCCTGTATCGATTCTTAAGCACAAGATTCAAGCATAATAATTCACTAACGCCTATTTGTAGCTGCCATGTATGTAGTTATACAAATGTATTTATAGCTCCACATGTTATTGCTAGAGTAACAACCTAAGGTGTAATGAACTTCCAAGGAATGCACTTAGCAAGAGTACCAAGCAAGAAGTGTTTGGCATTTAATACAATTCCATGCTTTCTCTGTGATATATATGGAACAGTTCATCTCATATTACATGATGTGATGCACCGACAATGGAACATTTGCGAACAGAGATGGTGACCTCAAAATGTGGGAAGCTAATCAGTAGATTGTGCATTTATGTATGACTATTCATTTACTATGAACAATAGAAGACGGAACAATCCTTTGCCTACTAAACGAATGTAAATACTCAAGCCTTAAAATGTAAATTGATTCCCAATGGAGTCAAAATAAGCGAGGAATTGAATTTATGCAATGGGCGATGGTTCCTCAGATTCACAATGGTGACATTACTGATGCAATAAAGAGAAAACCAACCAAAGTTTTATTATTTTGCCTCAGTTTGTGCATACCACCCACCTTTACCATTTGACGGTTGAGGGATTGCAAAAGAATTGTTTATGTTTGCGATAACCTCAGAATGAAACATGATTCGGTCGCCACACTCCGGCTAATTTGTCGTCCATTGCAGAAGTCGAGAACATAATGCGTTCAATAAAGCCAACAGCTTCAATTAATCCATATAAGTATGACTGGGCAGCTCCGTCAACACTCGATGGTCTTTTGTGGATGCCCTCATTTCATCAGTTAAGCGTGCACGCAGTACAACGTGACAAACACAAACAAACAGAGATGAGTGACATTGGGCAACAGTGGTGAAAGATATTCGTGCCTGAACTGGATGATTTGCGATATTTGCAACATTCGACTTCTGATCTTTGTGTTGTCCTCTGTTTTGAAAATGACTAAACAATCTTGCATGTTATCCATAACTCTGAAACAAATAAACTCGCATCAAATATTGCTCTCTAGTTGAATCTGTTACACTAATTTTCTTGTGATCAAACAGCACAATCTAAGATGGTTCAAAGACGCGGCTGGGTGCACTAAGCTCATACAAAGAGCTCTTTTTCTTCGACGGTATTTTTCTTGATGACCAAAAACCCCATTCGGACTGAATATATTTGACATAGCCTTTGCCTCTAAAAATATAAATCGTGTGACAATAATCAAGGGACTAATTGCTTCGGCAAGTAATGGTCGCTTTCAGAGGAAGCTCAAGCCAGTAAGCACTTTGTGGGCAAAACAGATCTCCCACCATAGGACTCTGTGAGCTGTAATTTGAGTTTGAATTGTGCGAAAAACTGATCTTAACCACTATCAATACGGCAAAACAATGAATCAAACCAATAGAACCGAATGCAAATACGTTTATTTGATATACAACTCCATTGTATCGAATCTGTCGATGTAGTGAAAGTAATAATAATAATAATAAATAAAAAATTTATTCAAACACGTAAAGTTTGGCAAAGAGTGGCAGTTGATGGTGACAGAAACAAAGTTGTTTATGCGTCACCTGCAAATGAATGAAAACGTGAGAAAAAAAAAACAGAAACAGAGAACAGAAAAAAAACCAAAACAAAACAAAAAACACAAGAAACACACATACACACATACAGAATACAACAAGAACAATTGGCATAATATAAATGGGTTTTAAACATACTTTGAGATAAGTAAATATTTTAGGTTTTTTTTTTTTTTTGAAAGAGAATATCGAGGAGTTGCTCAAAATAGGAGCGATTATATTATTAATAATATGCGGTATTTGGTATTGTAAGCATCTTTGTTTGAGGGTTGTTCGGCAGAGGGGTTGAATCATGTTTGAATGACACCTGGTGTTATGACTATGGTTTGGATAAGTTAGAGTAAATAATTGAGAAACAGAAGTGGGGAGCATATGGTGGACTAGTTTGTAGGTAAATATGGAGAGTCGGTAAATATAAAGGTCTTCAAGTGTTAGAATATTGCAGTCGTGAAAGAGAGGTCGGGTATGCGTCAGTCGCGGTCGGTTTGATAATATTCTTATAATTTTCTTTTTTAGAGTCGAGAGTCGGTTCAAATGTCGGTTGGCTGTCTTTCCCCAAATAATAATGCAGTACGTAAGGTACGGAAGAACGAGGCTATTATATAACATGCGTAGTGTTTGTGGATTGAATATTTTAGAAGCCTTATATAAGATACCTATTGATTTTGAAACTTTATTTCATGTATGGGTCAGGTGTTCTGCAAAGATTAATCTATTGTCTATTTCGTGTAAATGTGACCCCAGGAAAGTTAGCGTTAGGATTTATTGCACCGCAAATAAAAAGAGTCTTGGCACTGGTTTATGGAACCGTGAATAACGGAAGAGTGATGTTTCCTCAGCTCAACCGACGTGCCCTACGCTAAACTTATGATATTTACTGTTCCGAAGGAGCCATGACCTTTAAGGCAGCAGTTATTATAGCTCACACTGAAATATTCATCCAATTGTTGAACTTTGGTATTTAGCAATGTTCACTTGTTACATTTATATGACTCAAAATGTCCCAACAGGTGCTGTCTCATAAACACTGCCACTCACCTAATATCAGTGTTCAAGAATAATTTATAAAAGTGCCAAGCCATATATATACTTTACTGATAGAGAGGATGCATATTGCAGACATTCTGTCAAATTTAGGAAAGGTGGTGGCGGAATGGTTAGAGTGCTCGCCTCGAAAGGGCTTGGCGCTGGCCACTGGAGGTTCGATGCATTGTGTCCTTGGGTATGGCTCTTAAGTCCTGCTTACCTCCTCGGACCACAAAAGCCTTAGTT
>KB308668.1:17990-42295 GCA_000328365.1 Capitella teleta | reverse complement strand
CTGNATATATCTTCACTTCCCTATCATTTTTGCCTTTCTTTTCTTCACTTCAGGGTCAAAGAGGCGTGCATGGGGTCATAGAGTTAAGGGAGTCGATCGCATGCATGACCACTCATTAATTAAGGCCGGGTTAAGTGGCCAGTGATGGGTCACATGGTGTCACCCTCTTGACCACTTCCAGTAAGTCGACAGTGAGTGGGTCACTTCCGCTTGACCTTTTCTTGCATTTCAACGGTGGCTTCTTTATCAATTATAAATAGATGTCACCATAGCAACCATTTGTCGTCAAATTCCATCCCTTTTTCCCTCTTCCTTTTTTCCATATCATTGTCTATACTTGATATACATTATTTGCTAAATATATTACAGAAATTATTGTCTTTGTGTGAGCCATCTCGAAATAGCAAATAAAAATAATATATTATTTGACTTTTGAATGTACCTTTTAATTACTCGATCTCACTTTCTCTATTCTTCTGCTTTTACTTTTACTGCTTCATTTTTTTTTTAATGTCTTAATTATAACATTAGATCTGCCCAAGAACTTTTTATTTTTAAATCAAAATTGATAACTTTACTCTTTAACAGATCTTAATTTTGAAACGTTCAATTTACTATGTATATTTATTATTACATTACATTTTTTCATTAACTCCACTTTGTGAACTTTTAACATTTGACAAATGCGTTTTTGAGCACATTGGGTTTTACGTAATGCAAACGCGTAATAAAACAATAAAATTTATCATTTATCATTATTATTTATTATTATTTATTATATAAATCTTGTTGCCTGTGTGATTCGAAATAAACAAAATGATCAACAAATGTATCATTTATTCTATAGTTATAGTTTGCAGCTCGTGTCTATAAAATCCCAAGCATATATATTTTGTTTATAATTGTAATATAATATGATTGAATGTGTAATGTTAAATGTTAAATAATGTTTCTCTTATTGGCCTCTTTTCCTGAGCCCAATCGCGAGGCTACTAAAATTCAAGTTCTTGCACTTCACCCACTCGACATGGCGGTATGTGTGGATATGCTTCATACATGAGTTATATAATAATTCATTCTCTGTCAGCTTGGATAAGACACATGATCACGGATAGCATCATTTTGATAAGTATATAATATTTGTGTGATGAACGTATTACTCCGCTCCCCATGCGCACTCATTCTCTGTCTTAACCACGAATATTGCACTATATTAAATATATATTTAGGATTAAACAAATGTTGGCTCATTGGTCGCATATTTCTTAGCCTCGCAACCGAGTCCCTGGATGTCATCGTTCATTGGACGGAAGGCTTTGATATAGATTTCATCGTCTTCCCTTGCACACGAAATGAATACTACATGTTGGCAATGCACAGGTCACGCGGAAATGTGACATTAAACAGAGAAGCGTCGACCCCTTAAGAGATATTAGGCTGCACAAGATAACTTACCCGGATTCCACCCAAACGTTCCTTCATGCAACGTTTCATTAAGACTGAACGTGCTCTTGTTGTGCCGGTGTCGGATCAAATGATCTTACTATCTGGGTATTATGTAACGTTTGTCACGTGTCCAAATCAACCTGACCCGCACTCACCAATGCATCTTATGTGATCATCAAGAAAATGTGTCCTTTTTTGAGACAGTCATGACTTCTTAATTACTCAGCATAGATTGTTCAGATGAAGGATCTTGCTGTAAGATACTGATGAGGTCCTGTTGGCTCACTTTGGGGCTGGGTAGGCTTGATTTATGGGTCTCTCATAACACTTTTTCGCAACATCCGGTCACTGATTTTATTTCAGTACACTGCTTGTTTATTGGCATTGCTGTGATGAAAATTAAACGGAATTCCAACAATTATGATTAGATTAGTTAATACGTAAATTGCGCTAGGGAGGTGCATAAGAAAATATCACACGATAATTTGACAAGAAAGCCAGTCAGCCATGTAAAATAATCACTCCGCAACATATGATAATTTTTATGTAATGTGGAAAAATTGTACCGACATCTCATCCGATGACTCTACATCGGGGGATATCAGTGTGCTGGGGCCTGGTTCTTCGTCAGCCTCGCTGGTTTATTCATCGTAGTCAGCGTCATATATACGGCCACGCTCAACTACTCTGTAAACATCACTTCAAAGACGTTCAGCATGTCAGCCCAAACTGCGTCTTTGTTTAGCACCCTGCTAGACACGGTTCGTGGCTTTGGTCGCCTGACCCTCACAGTGTTACCAATGTGCCTTCCTTTGCCACCCATCGTTCTAGCGTTTACTGCTTTCCCCTGGTATGCTCCTTGTTCCTTATGCTGTTTGGTCTTGAGTCGTGGACCAGCTACTGTATTTTGATGGCCATTAATACTTCTCTTGCAGTCCTTCATATCCCTTAATCTATACTGGATAAGCGGGCTTTTGTCTCAGGACCGAATGGTAGGCGCATCCTCTGTTGTGGGAATTAGGTCAGGGGCCTGGCCGTCATGTGGTTGGGCGTTTGTTAATTATGGAACCTACGGATGGTTCTGGTGGCATTTATACATCTGTTACGTTTTGTTTTGTGTTTGTCCTAAGAATAAATACAAAAATATAATTATAAAAATTACTATAAAGAAATTACCATTAATAAAAATTACCATTAAAAAATTACCATTATAAAAATTACCATTAATCAAAATTACCATTAATCAAAATTACCATTATTCAAAATTACCATTATTCAAAATTACCATTATTCAAAAGTACCATTATTAAAACTACCATTATTCAAAATTACTATTCAAAATTACCATTATTCAAAATTACCATTATTCAAAAGTACCATTATTAAAACTACCATTATTAAAAATTACTATTAAAAATTACCATTATTCAAAATTACCATTATTCAAATTACCATTATTCAAATTACCATTATTATGATCACAACTCAGAGCGCGATGCCTTATTTGGGCATCCAATGATGCTGATCCATGGTGCGTGGCTGAACGTCTGAAAAACTGAAAGATAAATTGGTATCAATGTTGATGAAATTGAAATAGAAATGTTAATTTTAACATGAAATGTTAAACTTACCATTCCAGGTATTTATTTCTCTGGAATTTGAGAGGTTTTCAACACTGTGTTATAACACTTTCTCGCAAAAACGCAGTGTCATCAAAAAACATTGAAATCGTTAACATGAATAGATTTCTTTTGGCCAACTTTGTATATAGAAAGGGCATGACTTGTAACAATAAGCAGAAGGCTCCTAGTTGAATAGAGCACAATAGATAATGACATAGCGTATCCTGTGCAAATAAAACATGTTAAATATAACTATGATATAGACGCCATCACGGGTCAATATTATGGAGGATTATTCATATGACCTTCTTAAGACCCCAAAGTGCAGAAAATCAGGTCAAATGGGTCAATGGGCAAAATTGATCCTCACAAAACCACAAATCTCCCTGAAGAGTTAGTTAGTATGATACCTTACTATTATATATTGCAAACTCGACCCTATTACCACCGCTATGGATAATATCTGAACAAATATGACTTCACCCACGTAATGTAGATTTAGGTCTAACGAATAGCCTCCCTTACATTGTTCTAGTGAGTGGCATCTGAAATTGACACTACTGCTGCACCGTGGCATTCAACCCTCTCATGGGAGGTCAGCACCCATTAGACAATGCGTCGACCATTGGATCATTTACGTTGCCTTGCAAATGTCGATGTGAATTTTATACAAATTAATCTACAGCAAATTCGTGATGACATTCAATTAATCAGATTAGGTTGTGTTGATTTCATATTTCTGATGTTAGCATTTCCTCCTATGACATCAGCACTTATGTATGACATTAATTTTGTTATTTGCTGTGACATTCGTGTATTGTAGATTAATTGAGTTGATAACAGGTGAGTTGGCAGTCATCTGTGTATTCGATTACCATCATTCTTTGGATTAAACCAGGATGTATAAAACGATGTATGATTCCCATTCACAAAGGCATATGCACCAAACTGTTATGAAGCACCTGTACATATGTAATGTTTCAATCCTCCATCCGAGAGCAATAAATATTGTTTGGTTTTAACGTGAAGACAGCGTCCCAATGCACCATGGACACAAACAGCCCATTACTAGATCAGATTGTTTACAGCCGTATGTTATCATTGTACGAGGAGGGTGGGATGCAGAACTCACGCCTAAAATCACTGAGTTGACCACGAACACAAATGATATATGGTGGTTATACCGATAAGATCCTAATAATTGATGTTGGCAGCATTCACTGTGATACTATGATTGTTCTTATTTTATTAACCAATATGTATTTCTATAAGAGAGGAATGAAGAAAGAAAAATATAGCATGCATGTATAATATAATATTTAGTTAGTTGTAGCATACAGGGTGAAACGCTTTGTAATTGCAGAATAAATTATAACAGGTTAACACCCACACCAGATCTTATAATTGATTTAATCATTTCAAAATCAGAGCATAATATAATTAATTAATTAATTAATTACGTGACGTCACAAGGGGCATTTGTTGAAATAATACGACGTATGAGCTAATATATGCTTATGGTCATGTTTATACTGAAACATTTCTTGGCTGTTCTGATGGATAAGGTGGCATCACCGTAGAAGTTGAGAAGAGAAGCAATTATTGTTTGGGTGAAGGGAAGCAATTCCCAAACAGACCATCCATCACACCGCCATTGAAATTAGACTGACCAAAAAGTGTTCAAGGGGGCAGAAAAGACTCCAGATTTTCATTGCCACAATTACATGATGCATAAACTGCAAAGTTAGACATTGCTGTATAGCAAAAGTGAGATATTGCAAATTGCACTCGTTGAACCCAGTATGGTTTTGCTGCCCATCAATAATTCCTTTGTTCTTTGAAGATAAGTTCGCGTTCTCATCTGCAATATTTATAAACAAACATAAATTGAATTTGTGAATACCGCAAATCAATGCTCCAGGTTTATTCATTTTTTACTCAAGAGAAGTAATCATTACCAAACAACGGAGGCGAGAAAACATTAGGCCGAAGTCACCTCAAAGGACAAATGTACAAGTGGGTGTCCTAATCACCCAACGATGACAGCATGGTAAGCAGAACTGAAAAAAATAATAATAATACCATGCTTGTGAAATAATGCAATACAAAACAATCAAATGGAATTACAAATAATTAAGCACTCCTGTGGTTAACATGTGGTAAGAAATGTTTCTACATTACAATTGAGATATTAGCATATATTTTTAAACTTTTGACTTGAAAAGGGTTGATTTGAGATTGAGCATATTTTGTGGAATTATGGAATGATCTTGGTGGGTGTAAAAGGACAATTCTGTGGGTGGATCAGCGTAATATTTCGTGCATCTCTCACTCTTGCAGATAGAATAGTAAGTAGCCCAGGAAACTCAGGTGTGGGCGTCGTGTGAGGAGCAGAATATGTTTTTCCGCTGCCTAAGTGCTCTGTGTTGCGCATGGACCCAACGGATGGCCTGTTCCATACCCCTAATCACCACTGACAATTCAGAATCGTATTTCGCCAAATATCTGCTTTGCTCAAGAGAACCATCCATGCTGTGTGTTCAGCTTCACTCTCATATATCACAGCGTGACTAATGTTTTGTTTTTTTAATGTATGTCATACAATGAAGATAACTTATCCCTCTGATCGACATTGGCACCATGAGTTATTCAATATCTTGATTTGTTCTCTGATAAGTTCAATTCTTTAGTTTCGACATCGTGACCCTCTGGTGAAATTCGCACCTTGATTTCTACTTCCGATGGTTTACTACCAGATCACGGGTGTTCAGATCAGACAACCGGAGTGCGAATAACGATGAAATAAAACCAAATAATTGGAAGATATTTCATCCGACTGAGTCAAAGGAGTGTTATCAAATACAGGATATGACATTGGGATTGGATGTCGTTACTGAGTGCTTTATCCTCGTGTTGGAGCTCAGCAATGTTTTATGGGGTCTATAGTCTATATTGAGTATAACGATGAAATAAAACCAAATAATTGGACGGTGTTGTTAAGATTACATGAGACGTTTATAGTTACTTAACACGATGTTTTATTATAGCATATGTAGTTAAGATTTTATAAACTCTGCCTATCCATGTAGACCTACGAGCAGCAACCTTTTAGTCGCACATTTTCTTCTGACTACTTATCAGTATATAGCATATTGCCTTTGCGATCTGTGGTTTCATGCGTGAATATGACGGTGGAATTGCATATTGTGCCACCCTTGGCTTGAGACATTCTCTGCCTATACGATGTTTATGCCATATATTGAAATATTTTGTATCATTATAAACCCTTACTTATCCACCCTCTTTGAAGCGAACACATACTCACGTGAATAGAGTCCAGTGTCTGTTATAAGTTTTCCAACATGAATGAACATTGATCCATACGCATATATAGCCTACAACAATAAAGTTGTGGAACCAGATGACTTGCCAGATGACACAATATCCTCGAATGCATCATTATTTATATCATAAAGGATATTCAGCGGAAACAGCAGGCATTGCTCAAATGACAGCTTCCCTATTGACGGCGGTCGGTTAAAGGCCATTGACTAAATAAGCATTTGGACCGATTCCGGCCGCCTGATGAAAAGAATGTCCGACTCGGAGACTGAATAAGGATCCGACTGAGTAATAGTGAGCGGAGTGGAATAGGAAGAGTTGCTCTCCAGTCTCTGTGGTCCCGGATGCCTCCAAGTGTTGCGAAGACACTTGGATTTGCTCACGTCTCTCTGGTATGTCTGTGCACAGTTCAGCACTTTTATTCTCTCCGAACAAAAGTGCAACCACAGTGAAACGGGCACTGTTGTCGAACCCGAGGGAACGGCATCATGCTACACATTTTTTCAAAATGAGATGCTAATAGTGGAGCAACTTCTTCTCTCATATCCAAAGCATATTAAACCATATGATGCAAACTAATTGAGGAACAAGATCATTTCAGATAGTGCGCCCACACGGTGTGGACAATGGCAAGTTTGTGTAAGTAAGTGTGTAAGTTATGTTTATTCCAGGCCTGTGACTCACTATACTGGGTTATGTAGAGCTGATGAATGAGAGTGTGAATAAGGCGGATAAAACAATATACTGGGATTGGCCCTAAACAGGTATTTACATCAAGTTGACATCAAGCTTTCTGTGCAAGTTATAAGACACAGAAGAACAGTCAGGCTTTTGAAACGGTCTTAACTGATATTATTGGTGACCATTAAGAATAAGAATAAGAATAATTTTATTGAACAAAACAGAGAGACATTAGTGGAACTATTTATGGAAAGAGTAAAGAGAAACTGTTTAGGGCAGGAGACTGACTATATGGAGTGTATTTAATCCCATGAAAATAAAAATATAAACTGTGTGCACCCTGGGATTGATGGTAAGATATACACTGAGTTAAATGGCTGACGTTGAAAAAAAAAAGGAAAGAGAAGAAAAGGAGACCGAAACAAGACTATTTAGAATTAAATATTAAGACAGTGGGTTCTGAGATGGGATTTTTATTCATTCCACGTTTAGATATATGTTTATAATAATATTGATATCGTATTTAAGTCATAACAGCTCTTAATTATACCTCATGACATGTGTTTTTCTGGCCTTAAACTTAAATGACGTTTGGTTCTGGCTGAGACAAATAAACTTTTTGTTTTGCTGAATAATCGTTTGTTTGCAGCCAAACATATAACATGACACAATGTAAGTTTAAACATCATTGAGTTCATTAAGCTCAATCGTCGTTGACGCACTTGGTGACCTTTCATTGGTGAAAACAGAGTTGTTAAGCGATGCCAGCTGGCTTGATGCCATAAAGAGTGCTCCAATTATACTGACGTTCGTCATCAGTACGATTTATGATTAGCATTAAATCGGAAAATATATAAACATAATTTATTAATTGGGTCGACAAAGAATGGAAATATCAAATCGTGACATTTAAATGCAGTGATTCAATTTAAATACAGGCTCACCGACACACACATTTTAAATTGTAGAATAAAACATTATGGTCAAGAAAACGCAAAAACCCTAACCGCTCACAGGCTGCATTACTGATATTGAGACAATTCAACAAAATGATCGGCGCAATAATTATCAGATAACTGCAATTTACTCAGATGTCCAATCCGAAGAAACAGGGATGCTATTTTTTGGACTCCTCTGTTTTCTCATAAAAATCAAACTTGAGGTTGTTATCAAATTTTGAATGAACTCAATAAATTTTAACATGCATGGATAATTAGACTTATTCATTCAAATAATATAATTCATGAAATGTAAACAGATGCAAATATGATGAGATTGACCTCATTTCGCCCGCCAAGAAATGATAATGAATAAAATGATAAATGTGATAAATGATAATGAATTAAATTGTAACTCGAACATAAAACCGAGCCATACTCTGCTGGTCATTGACCCTGCAGGCAATGATCACACTTGTAACTTCAGAAGGGAAGCGTCTCTTCAAGTCAGCATGCCTGTGATTTAGGACAAATGATACGCATCTTGTATTGAGTTAGATGTTAGACTCAGAATGTACATCATATGATACTTTTTGTAGTAAGCACATAACCATACTGTACAGTATCCATACTTGCCGATATTTACTCTATACTCCTCGTATTTTATCTTATTCATAATAATTATATGTATACACATAATCTTATAATCTCATAATTGCATAACCATAGTAGTTATCATTGGACGTATCCCACGGGCAATTCATTTATGTCTATATAAAACGAAAGTTGATAGAGCTGATAACCATGCTTAGTCCAGTGATCATAACCATAGTCCTGCATATATGGGCCAAAGCAATCATAATAAGTATCATTATGCGCCAAGATATTGCTAATTCAATTAATGTTTGTTTTAATGTATTATATGTGTATTACTGAAGGGATCTCGACTGGTCCACCAACACACTAACGCACAATATTCACCAATAACACGCCAATTAAGACCCCAATACGACCGTACCTGAATACATGCATGAATATATAACACATACTTGAATAGACATTTAAGAGGGCCAAGACATTCAAACATAAATATCATTAAGCAACTTAATGGAAGTAAAAATTTTAGTTAGAGAACTTAATATTTTAACTTAAATATGGGAGGATTACATAGGATTACATTAGTTAAGATTACATGGGTGCTTCTGACTACTTTACATGATGTTTCATTATACTTATTTATTTATTTATTTATTTATACTATTATAATTATGATTATATAAACTCTGCCAATGTATGTAGCCTTTGGAGCAGAGCGTGCATCATATTGCATCCATCTCTCAACAAGTAATTAGCAAATCAGGATGCCATTAGCGGACACTGAGGATCAGAAGTTCACCGAGAAGCGATTAGCGGGAAGCAAACACTGTCATTATTATCGGTTAGCAAATATTTGGAAGGCACCAATTTACTGCACTCTCTATTAAAAACGCAGGCTGCCGTAAAACTACGATTCTAGTATATCAGACGAATATTTTCCATGAACAATAATATAGACACACTCTACACTTCGCACACTCCACTCTCTCTCTCTCTCTCTCTCGTGCTCGCTAGCCTAGTGGGAACCATCTCCTCTTTTGGGAACATTATTATTTTGGATATTCTCACTACTTGGAATATTTGTTGAAGGTAAATTAAAGCCAATAACTATGAAGTGATTGGTTGGGTCTTCGTTATTACGAGCTTGGAGCTTACCACCAAATCTTCCTTTGGGAGCTCAATGTTTTATGGAGTCTTGCAGAGGCAAAGGAGGCTGAGCTGTTTGATCTGATGCTTTTATAAACTACTTCATCTTGGATTGTAATCGATTTTTTGGTGATGAGCTTGCCTCTGCCTCTGCAAGATTTCATAAAATATTGCTGAGCTCAGTTTCAATAAATTACTACTTCAGCCAACTGCTTTCTTCGCTAATGTTTTCATCGTTCAATAATTATACATCGTTAAGTATTCACGTCATATTCATTTGATGAAGTAAATCGACAGATTAAATCTGTTTTCTTTTTGCAATCAGCTCACCAGGAAATGTAGCGCACATTATATTCCAGTATTTGCAGCCAAGAATGTGTCCCTATAAGAAAAATATGAGAAAAAAAAACCCTTTCCATAATCATTGTCAAATATACATAGTAATCAACAATAACCAGTTAAGATTGCTGAACCAAAACCTGGGATTCCCAAAAAGGCCGCAAAGGCACGTCGGGGTTATCAGAGGTCACGAGTGTAATCCCGAACCTACGCTCAAAGCAACACGACGACTCCCCAGGGGACAGTTATCATATCGAAGTACGCTGCGTGAGCCTCCCTGCTTCACTCCCCTCAAAACCGTCAGCGCTGCTGTTGTATCGCTGATTCAAGCAGCAGAACTTGCAGGTGACCGCATGGCGCCCAATACCTCATTGGATAACGTGTCCTCCGACACAGGGGGTCACGTGACGGTGTCCGCTCACGTGGTGCCGGTGGTGTTCTCTCTTATCTTTCTGGTGGGCGTTGTCGGGAACAGTTTAGTCATCTTCATCATTTTGCGACAAAAGGCGATGAGAACAACTCCGAATATCTTCATCGGGTCGCTTGCACTTGGTGACCTCCTCCTGTTGCTCGTGTCTGTGCCGTTCTACGGAATGATCTACACTCTCTCCGATTGGCCACATGGCGACTTCCTGTGCCGACTGAACGGCTTCTTGGTCACTCTGTCGCTAGGGGTTTCCATCTTCACACTGACCGCCCTCAGTGCTGACCGATACATGGCCATCATGCATCCGATGAAGCGATACACCGACTCCCCAAGCAGACGAACTGTGGTAATTGCAGCCGCCATCTGGCTGGTCGCAGCTGTCTTCGCAGCTGTTGAGGGCAGTGCTAGGAACATCAAGATTTACAAGTTTGACGACGATGCCCCAATGCGGATTTGCAACTCGCACCCTGAGGAGTGGGGGGCGTGGTTCACGTGTTTCAGAACCAGCATGCGCTTCGTCGTCTACTTCGTCGTGCCAATCGTCATCATCGGCGTTCTCTATCTGCTCATGGCTCGCAGCCTCTGGACCAGCGGCTCCTTCACACAACAGTCAGAGGCTGCTGCTCGTCAGACAGAAACCAGGCGCAAGGTGGCCATCCTCGTCTTGTCTATCGTCGTCCTCTTCGTCATCTGCTGGCTGCCACGCCACATCTACACGCTGTGGTTTGACTGCCCGAGTTACGGCTGGTACAATATGTTCTGGCACGTCTACAAGATGGTCTCGTTCTGTCTGAGTTTCATGAACTCTTGCGTGAACCCTGTAGCGCTGTTTTTTCTCAGTGATCAATTCAGAAGACACTTCCATCAACTGATACGCTGCAACTGCACGAGTGATAACACATTGCGACGACCGAGCACTTCAAGAAGAGGCACTGAGCAGTTCACAGTGGAACTGGAAGCAGAAAGTCAAACATTGACCACAATGTCTGGAACCAAATGAAGTTTTCGACTGTGATTGTATTTAATTGTTGTATTGCTTATAACGTCTGCAAACATTGTATTCACATTCATCAGCATACCTTAAGTGTACACTTTCTACATGTAAGGTTTGAATTCATATTGTAAGGTACAGTATGCATTTGATTCGTATATTCAAGTATTCGTGCAAACAAATCAACAATAAAATACAAATAAAAAAGCTACTTTCTGAACCACTGAAGAAAAGAGAACACTTTTGCACAGTGCTCATTTCAGGAGTGAGACACCCTTTACACTATGGCTACCCTTCCATTTCCGTCTCCATCCTCAGTTACCGTCGCCAAACGCTGTTAACATGTCATCTCAGCCTTTGGTTAAAGGGGCTTTGACACCAGGAAACTAATAAGGGCTTAAAGCTATTGCGATCATAAGTTATGCCTCAGCTGTTTTGACTACTTGAAGTTATTTTGATGGGTCTGGGGTCGTGTGTTTGTTGCAACATAATTAATGAATACTGAAGATAAATATAGATCTTTGTTGGTGATGTGCTTCAATTATTGCGTTTATTATTGATTATTTATTTAATTATTGCGTGGGCAGATAACGTTAGGATGAGAGATTTCTGATAAAACAGCCAAGAGGGATTTCCACGCTGGTTATTAATGGAGCCAGTAGGCTGCAAGGCAGGTCGAAATTGCTGACACCTTTCAGGGCTGAAACGAGGCAAGAAAATTACGGATTTCATGAGTGAATTAGCGGTGTGATGTATTGCATGGGTGACGAATCGCCAATCACATCCAATAAGAACATCAATGCAGAATTAATGCGAAACAAAACCCCGGCGATTTGCATGATTTAACACATCGATATTAATGCCCAGAAGAATATTATAATATTGGCACGTCAACACTCCTTGATCCGAGTCTCTTAAATCAAATATAACTATCATATTTCACAAACATTACACATCTTTCCCATTAATACACCTTCCAGACTGGACGATATATCTAATATAACGATGGTGTTTCCCGTAGACGGAACTACTCACACTTCCATAACAACGAAGCAATACAGAGTTATCTCGATGCAAAGCCCCTCTCAGCTTATCAAGGTCACAACCACGGTTGAACAACGTTATGATAGCAGTCATCCACTTCATCCACGTCAGTGGCGCATATGCTGTGTAGTCATGCGAATAGCTGATGATCCGTCTGAACTATCTCCGATCTGATCAGCACTTCTCCCTGGAGACGGAGACTGTTGATTCGGATATAATGGGCAACGGTTGATCGTGTTGCTTCAACAGTTGATGTGTTCTAAATATAGAATACCATCAATGACAAAATGCTGAATGCAAAGGGTAATGTTTCATCTTCATGATCACACAAAGGTTATATGTGTGACATGACGATTGCCGTGTGGGCGCCCAACGTCTCACAATTCATTGCAAGAAAAGCAATGTATGCTGCTCTGTTTCAGTGTAATTATTTACATAAATGTCCACCCTGGATGCAATGGTAAACGCACTCGCTTGATAGGATTTGTGGCCTATGCAAAATGCAAAGGTCACTCTCAAGATGTAAAATGTCAATTTGCTGTAATTTGGCAAATAAACGACGATCGCTAGACATGGAGTTTCACACCAGGGTCCAGTAACCGCTCAATGATAGTGTGTGGGGATTCAGGTCATTGGTTTGATGCCACGCTAAGTCGAAACCGTTATGAGTGCCATACGGTATTCCTTCTAAGGATTGGGTAGCGCCGGCTGCATTGTGCCTGTGCCTATAAATCTTAAGCAAAAAATTTTTGCTTAAGATTTATTAATTATGATTTATTTAATGTTGAGACCAATCTACACACAAGCCCTATGCACAATCAGCTGACAAATATATCTCAGCGTTTTACTGCAAAAGTTGTTTTGCTAACGTCGAAGGCGAAGGTGATTACGTAGATGGGAGGCAGCAGTCACGGCGGCTGAAAACAGTCGACAGCGCTAACAAGGCAGAACAATGCAAAGTACTTGATTAATTCACGACTGCAGTAAACCTTAATGCTAGTAGTGCACAAAGCCGCAAGCCAGCTTTTCCTATTCACCTTTCTTACATACTACAGATATAACTTGATCAAAAGTTAAATTATTAAAACCTATGCAAGGATCACATCATTGTAATAGGGATACCATCAGCCCGTAGGGCCAGAGTCATAAAAACACCGCTCACTAAACATTGCTGCTTCGTCATTAACGTCAACCTTTGGCGTTGGCGAAGATTGCTCGCCACTATATAACTCAAAGCATAAAAGACTTGTACAATGGGTGACTCCAATATGTGCGGGTCGGACATGCAATAAGAGTAAACGCCGTCGAGCGCGAAGGATACCCATTGAAAGTTGTTTCTATGCTGGATTTTATGGCGAATTAAAGTTGAAGTGTCAAAGGAACTTGTGTTTATTTATCGCTGATGTTATGGCTGTTGCTTCAGGGGCAATGTCCTTGGAATATATTGGTTTTGCGATCAGGGAACAGAAGCATATAAATGGATTGATAATGGACTCAGTGAGCATCATTGGAGCATTTTATGATCATGCTTTGATCATTAGAGCATACATTTGACTTCTTATTAGTGTGACAGTAGACCACACCTATATAACACCAATAAATACTTAAAGCATCGTTGACACAATCATCAATTTTGGACTCTCATTACTGTGGAAGCCTCCATCCGTTGTCAAACATATCATGGAAGCATCGCGAGAATTGCGTGTGTAGTTTACCCTGGATTACGTTCAACCATTCACAATTTTTGAAAGTTACATTGTTAAGTCACTACCTTAGAACCCGTAAATAATTAAAAATCACAGTAAAGAATCCTGTGTGAAAACTTCTATCACCTCAAAGCTTTTGAAAACAATTCAGAATAATAATAAAAGTGGATTATCAACCAGAACGAGTTTTTTTCCTCTTTCTCCACTTTCCACAATCCCAACATATATTTTTTGGTTCTTAGCCAACGATCGAAGTCCAAATTCCAGGTTCCATTAAATATACATATTTACATATATACATATTTTGTATACATAAAATTTAAATAGGCTCGGATTATCAATAGATACTTTAAAATGTAGTAATAATCCGACACATGTATATCCATGTACCTCAAAATAAACTGACAATTACCCACTTCGCCAGTATAGTGACGTTTCAAACGCAAAACCTGACAATTGGGAATACCATCCCTCAGCTAAACCGAGATAACTGAAAAATGACCTGATAGCCTCCCACGTGCTCTCTTGGTGGACTCGCATCTTGCACTGTCCACTCATATCGGGCATCGGTAAGTGGAACATCGAGAGGACTTATTCGAGGGACTAGACCACTTTATCAATAACAATAGCAGCATGTATGATCAGATTGCTTGGTAGAATAGTTAACTAATGATATCATAGCAGAATCATGCACCATTAAAGCGATGCCTTTATATATGAATAGCACTCACTCTAAGATACCAATGGTGCGTAGGAACATCTTTCATCGTTGAGCAGCAGTCAAACCTTGAGGGTTTAAGTGGTTGCTGTAATAAAGAAGTACAAGAACGAGAGGAAGCAAGTGGAACAATGACAGCAGCCAGAAGTGCAGTGGTCTGCGCAAGTGCATGTTTACGCCGTTGCTGAGGGAAATTGATCACTGATTGATGGCTGACGCAATGGTGCCTGTAATGACTTCCGTCTGTTTGCAGATCAATTCAACCTTTTTATCAGATGAATCAGAGCTGAAACATCATAATGGTGCCACTAATGGGTTTAAGGATGTTGGTGACCTGTAATTAAAGCATTTAAACCTTGAATTGTCAAAGGTGAGTTATAATAATTATTAAGGTGTACTGGTTTGAGTTGATCGAGCATTTGCTGTGCATGTGATATCGTCAGTGTGACGATGCATCGGATGCCATTGGCGATCTGAGAGTATAACCAATGCTTCTGTGTTCATCTATTATGCAGAAGCTGTGCTTCTCTTGGGTCGAATAAGGATTCAGAAGCCAGATTGCAGGGTTAATGGTTACAATGCTTCCACTACGTAAGAGAGCAATTGAGAGTTCATCTCAGTGGCTGCATCAAGTAACTTCCAAAGAGTGCGTTTTAATTGCAAAAATCTGCACTAGGACACAATTAAGAAGGAGATGGGGGATGCAAGGACATTGGGATACTATTTCAAAGAGGAGAATATATAGACAGAGGAGGAATAAATTGATACCTATGGTTGGCATATTGTGTTAGTAAAGGTACACAGCTACCACCTGAGGTTTTCCTTTGGATGTGGCTTCTATTCATCGATTCGTCATGTTCGTCATGCTAGATTTCAATCAGATATATTTCTGTCGATGCCTGAAGCAAACAATGACCTTGGTATGAAGGACAAAACTGCGCCATATGAAGAATAATGATCTGCACGCAATATATGAGTGTACATGAGATGCATTCATGTACTGATTGTAATAGCATTACATACATCGCAGCTGATGTTTAACTGCTGAGACTGCGTAATGCATGTTGTAGACTACGCGAGATAAAGTGCTGATTGTCCCGTGTTTGGTGATTAATCAATGTTAACATTTTTATTACAGAGTTGAATAATTGAAACTTCTGACTTCGCAGTCGTCTTTGTTTCGGGATGACACAATGTGCATGTACGTCATCACGGTTGTGTGAGAAGGCAGCACATAACTAACACCAACAATGTACGTCTGTAAAAGTTATGTCAGAAGAGTATAACACACAGGCAAACACAAATACCAAAATGTAGCATAATGTGTTAACGGCAGGTGTTTGATGGTACTTGAAGTGTACTTATGCCCATGCTGTCAAAACCGCTCACGGTTTCATTAAAGGTCATCGACTTAGCTCCCTTCCAATCCTCTTGGACATTTCACGGAGGTTCTTTTGTTGTCCTGCTGCAATCTGAGCTGCACCCAATCCCATCTTATGGTCTTACTGCAGAACGTTTCACAACCATCAGTATAAAAATAACTACCTCTGCCTTTCAACGTGTTATTTATATACACAGGCTGTTATTTATATTAGTTATCCATAGTTCATGTTTGAGCCCCAACGGTCTCGGGTGTCATTAACCTCTTTGGCCTCTTGCTACCAACCATCTCTTGTATAATAGAACAGCCATACCAACCCCCAGTGTTTTCTGTTCCTCCCTTCCTTGTCATTCAAGTGCTTCGCATTCTTTCAATTGCTGTCAAATGTTCTTGAACCGCGACGGAAAAGAGCAAAATAGTCGATAGTTATTGAGTGGAGAGAAAAAAAGCAATCCTTTTCACAGTTGGGAAGTCAGCCAAGGACTTCAGCCATATGGGTCACCTCAAGGTGGTCGCAAATCTACCTCTCTGTATTCACCGTGTACATCGGAGGGGACTTTCGGGGAGAGTGAGTGTGTATGGACACAAAAGGCGCAGCTCACAGCTCGGAGGCGCCGCTCTAAAAACCCAGCACTGACTTTGATATCTCACTCGGCACATTGCAAGCGCAGATCATGGATACAGCAACTGCATCTGAAGGAATAACCTCCACCGAAGTGAACTTATACGTTAATAGATCCGACTATGTGATCCCCATTGCATTTGCGGTGATATTCTTCATAGGTGTGATTGGCAATGGAGTCCTGATCCTCACCGTGTTATTCAATAAGGACATGCGCACAAGACCCAATATATTCATTGTGTCGTTAGCGGTGGGAGATCTCATTCTGCTGCTTGTATCCATACCGTTCTATGGATTCACTTACATGTATCCTAAGTGGCAGCATGGATCATTTGCCTGCAAGCTGTTGGCATTCCTGAAGGCTTTGTCATTAGGTGTGTCGATTTTCACGCTAACTGCACTTAGCTGGGATCGCTACTCCGCCTGTCTTCATCCGATCAGGAGACATAAAGATACAATGTCAAGAACGGCTCTGATCGCAGCTGTGATTTGGATAATATCCACAGTTTTGGCAGCTGCTGAGTACGCCATAGCCAACGTCGATGACGACTCCCAACCTATGTTAGTGTGCAATAGCCATCCTTACCACTTTGGATATTGGTTTCCGTGCTTCAGAGCATGGCTACGTTTCGTCATCTATTTCCTAATTCCAATCATCGCCATTGCCATGCTATACACACCGATGGCGAAGACTCTATGGTCGAATCACACGGAGATTCAACAAGACGCTGAAGCAGACAACGTTATCCAGGGACCAGCTGCAACACGACAAACCGAAGCAAGGAGAAAAATCGCCAAACTTGTTCTCGCAATTGTAGTGCTATTTATGGTGTGCTGGCTGCCAAGGCATATTTACTTATTGTGGTTCCATTGCCCTATGCCAGGGGAGTTCAACTTCTTCTGGTATATTTGGAAGACAGTAGCATACTGTTTATGTTTCAGCAACTCGTGTATTAACCCGCTTGCTCTGTGCATACTTAGCGACCAGTACAGGCGATATTTCAGTCGCTATCTCTGCTGCTGTTGCAGACGTGAGTCCTTACCACGAGTGCCTCAACGAGCAGGAACATGGCAAACGGCGTCGATATCTGTGAGGATGCATCACCATAAACGAATGAGCACTGATATTCAACACGCTTCGATCCCGTGTCATCCGAAGGTATAATCGGGTTTTTACCGTGGACATCTGGGCTTAAATCAATCCATTGAGTATCGGTGATTTGTATAACTGCATGCGTCCACTGTAGTGGAATGTGTTTGAGCAAGTGAGCAAATGCGTACTCATCTAGCTTCTGATAAACTAAATTGATTCAATATCAAAATGTGGTTTTTTTTTTGTTTTTTTTTTTTTTCAATTCCATGATCAGATAATGTGTGTTTGATTGATTCATCTCTCCATTTGCACTTACATTGGATTCAATATTTCATCTGAAGGAAAAGTTAAATGATTGGGTCATTTCTGGGAAAAGCTTTTGAAGCATTTCAATGATCAATGAATCGCCAAGTCAGGTTAAAGGTCACACTCCTAGACCAATCATGAGTTGACCTATAGTCACGTCTATATATTGCTGATTTCAAAGGTGTGCAATTCTTGTGCATTGAACATTATTCATCTGCACGATCATCGAGCAAATGTTAACGTACACCTGTGTTATTCATGTTTGATTATATATTACAATGTATGTGTAAACGAATAATTATCATCAATGGACACCACTTTCGGTCTCTGACAATTTGCCAGCACAAGCGTGTATTGATAGGAGTACAATGAATTCTGAACGCATGATACAAGAGGTCTCAAGTAATACATTTTAGCCCACCGGGCACCGCATTGTTGCCAGTTCATACGCAACGAATACCAAGGAAAGAATGCTCGAGTAGATGTATCGCCTGGGAACATCATCACAGCTCCCTAGTCTTCAGTTTTACACAAAGAAAAATATCCGGTGTTCATGTCAGATTGGGAATCATATTCACGAGCAAAAAGGTTGACAAGGGAAGAGCTGCCTAAGGTGCGCTCCTACTGGCAATGTAAAGAATACATTGGCATCATTAGATATACACAACTCATGATTCAATGGCATCACATTGGTTGAAACCATATTACATAATCATCTCAAATACGCGCCTCCCAATCGGAGTAACGGAAGCTAACACTGCACGGTCTTAATTCGCCATCATCAATCAGACGCCCGTTGTACGTGGGTGGCTGACATCTGAAGAAAACAGGACGCCCCGCCATTTGAATCAACACTGAAGTGCTTATGACGGCATGTTTATTCAACACACTGAATAAGCAACATTACGTTAATATCTTGTCCGGAGCGACCTCTGTGTTATGAGGCCACAAGGCCTTCTTTATTCACTAATAACATCTGTTCTGAATGTCAAATGAAGACATTTTGTTTGTTTATCTTTCTATCGTGCACGACGATCAGCTGCCAATTGCTTCACTCTGGATTTGATGGAGCGGAACAAAATGCAATTTAAACAATTACTTAGTTAGCAGCTTCAAAACGAATAATAAAATCGGCATCATAATTATTGTAAACTGACAGTGTTAATGGGAGATGGGCTCTGTTTGATTATCATGCAAGTAATGGCAAGCACACACGTTACCAGATGGGATAAGATGTGATATTCCTACACAATGCAATACCTGACACCATTCCACAGAAAAACAATCGCTGTCAGCATTCTTCTGCATAGCTTTTGTGGATTCATTATGCAAGCAATGCGGTCCCCTTGGGTCACATTAAGACTTCGAATGCAAACACAATATAGAAAGAGAGTGATGAGAAGTGGTAAAGATGACTTTGTTTCAGATGGAATTGCCTTTTTGTGATGGATTGGGAGTTAAACGGAAGAGCCATGGAATTCGATATTGACTCAATCGACGATGTGCTCTGCTGCAGGTGATACCCCATGTCAAGATATACAGATGGAAGAATTTGATGTTGAACAGTTTGCATTGTAGGTGGAAAGGAGAGGAATTTTTACAATTTTTTAGGCAGTTTTGGATGAATGGGTTTGACAACAATTTATTATGGCAATGGGGCAGCTATTGACAGTAGACGTCAGGGAGTAGCGGAGACCCAACTCGAAGGAGTGGCGCAGATGCGCCGGTACCAGAAAACGATGGCAAGAGCGACCCTCTAAACCGCGTTGACTGCGAGTCAGGAAAGTATGAAAATATTCTGGTAATGTTGCAAAATTTGTATTCATGTAGCCTCCGCAGATCCTCCACCTTTAGTATATTAAGTGCCATGTGAAAGGGTCTTGTGTAGACATTGCATATTGAATTTGTGATGATTCGTAGTGCACGTTTTTGGAGTTTAATGACGCTATGGAGGCGTGAGCTGTACCTCTAAACAAGTAAACCGGATGTGAGATGTGGTTGTATTATGTAATAACTATGTCATGTTAAATTCTCATGACTGGCAAAGTATATGAAATATTTTATTGTTTTGGATAACATAATGCAGTGTCTTTTGAAAATAGTTAACGCATCTGTGTTTTCCACAGAAACTACCAATTAATTGCAAGACTAACATATTCTCTGACATAAAGCAATGATTCCAGTGTGGGTTTTCTTTATGAATGCAATGTTGCGAGAGCAGAATGATGAACAGATCATCGAAAGAAAACCCCGAGGCAACGTTTGCACTGCGATGGATTGCAATCGGAACTTCTCCTTCAACCATCGTCTGTTGATTTAAGACCAGCACTGATTGCAGAATTGCTGAGTAATGGACTCTTTAAACCTCAAGTTGATGTTCATAAGTGACATTGAATGCTTAACAAAGCTATAAACGTCTTGTTGGGATTAATAATGCGGACACTATAATCACTGTGATGCCTTGAATGTTTGAGTCATCATGTGAATTATTTGTTTGCTAATCACTTGCAATTATATTCAATGTCTTATATATAAATAATAAATAATATAAATTGTACTATATTAAAGTGCTAAATACAAAAATAGTTCCAAAGCACTAACAAAAACATAATTATGTACACGCACATTCACACTTTCAACATGTTTATCTTTACGATCAGGTGATTTAAACATGGTGAGAAAATCTATGGCAGGAGCCTCGTCCTCCTCCTGGGCTAAAAACTCACCACACTTATTACATATATAAAATAGCTGAAATGCTATACGAATGTTCTTAACCATAAAATTGTATCCAATATGTTTTATCAAGTATCCAATTGTGCAACTATACTAACTTCAACCAATATATTTTCAGGTACCAAATTTTTATGGTTAATATTAAACATGACTGATCATTATTAATGATAGCCAGGCTTCAAAAACAACCAATTGATTTAATAATCATAAACGAGCATTGGAAAAGGGTTTGCAATTTGTGATGGATTTACATATTTCATGGTATAGATGCCCTTACATGCCCTTCAGAGAGGCAAATCTATGGATGCGTCAAGATTACCATGATCAGAAGTTCACAAGACGTGCTCAGACATGTCATTGAAATAAGATGATTAGCACAATTACTAATTGAACACGCAATGCGCAATTGGCTTGTGTTTATACCAACATTTCATGCATGCATGCACACCGTGTACTTCCAGATTTTTAAAGAGTGATTGATTTATCATACATCTGTTTCTGACTATTATGCATTGACCTAAAGAGCCACTATCTTAAAAAATTGTTCTGCTCTAACGCTCTCTGCCAATGTTCACCAGCTGAGCTATATAAAATGTCCAAATAGATATTCCATTGCGAATTAATCCTGATATGAGATATGCGCACTCAGCTGGCAAATTAAGCATTGCATAGATGTTGCAACACAATGCATGCTGGTCATAATGTGCAGAGAGGGAAGTGCTCCTTTGTGAATTGTGCATCGTTCTTTTACAGCAACGTTTACTGAGCTATGAAACTGAGAATCGTGAATGAACATTCTCCTGGGATATTTCTGATGCTGATTCACAACATTAAATAGATTCGCATCTCTCTTCCAGTGGATGTTGTTGCTGCAATGGGACGTGGGAACCGAGTATAAGTAATAACGACACCAATACATATGGATCTCAAAGTGACAAAGAAGAGTTTTTTTTTTTTTTTTTAGCCTGTGTTAGATGGTTCCCAATCTAGATGGATAGATGTATGTTTATTAAGAGGGCGGAGAAAAACAGAGTACGGTAATTAAGTAAATCAGCATAAATATTCATAGAAACAATCAAGTGTCAGCAGGGAATAAACGAAGGATGGCTATTGATAGACTCATTGGATAATAATCACTTAAAGTGTGGACAACAAACAAGACTCTATAAATAAGTGGCTATTAATTAGAGGTCAATACTTTCAACATAATGACGAATGTGTTTAAAGGCGTATTTAGACATTAGATTAACAAATATCCAGATATTTAAATATCAAATGAGAAAACCTACTTTAGATCCTTCTAATACGATTCCTATAAATACCTATACCATCAGTATTATCTTGATCACCATTCGTGATGTTAAAGGCTCTTAAAATTGAAGCATGGGGACCGAGAGTAGTTTTGACATCTTCTTTATTTGGCCGAGAACTCCAATGCGTATATGTCACGGAATCGAGAGACTATCATTGGGATAAATTTGATTCATTGAACTATTATGAATTCCCTGAGATATTCCCTGGTCATTTTAACGTCGTCCATTGTCCATTTCCCGTGGATCCGGTAATCTAGACAGATATTCCCACAGCAACCCTGCAATCGAGGAATTACGACAGGGGGAGCTCGGATCAACGTCGGAATTGCATTGCTTGGGCGCTTGCTAAGTCTGGTGAGCTGAGAGACCAGAGTGCGTCTTGTCTTCTCCTGTAATGAGGTCAAGAGTTCATCTATTCAGGTTAAAGTAGGACGATATGTTTAGATAGCTGGAAAGTGGTGCATACTTTATACTGAGTACGAACATTGCATATAGCAGGTGGTTTGACTGGTTAACATTGGTAATACCGATTTACGAGGAAAAAGAGCGTCACATCAGTGGCAGGATTTGTAGTAAGGGATTGGTATTCGTGGGCTGTCAACTCGATCGATCTTTTGTTTGGTTCTGTCAAAGTATTGTTGAAAAGAAGGTTTCAATCTGCCTCAAAATGTCAAAACGAAACTCGGTGTTCACGGAAGGTTGTGAGTGATTTATATGCCTTCTTTATCAACGGATCCACTGTGTTAATTGAATAACCAGATTAACTTACCACTGCGTCAAACATCGGCCAGACCACGTGCATGTGTCTCCGATCACCAAAGCTCTCAGCTCACGTGGGCTGCGTCGTGCCTGCATCAAAAGGGACTCAGACAATACCTTTTTATAGTGACATGTTAGCCCGAGTATTGCTCACTGCGGTAATTGCGTGTATCCATTGGTTCCCGCCAAGCAGTGTCAAACCCGTGGTCGTGTCAGTGGTATGGCCACACAAACAAAGCACCCTCTCACATCCGAGTAATCTGCAGGTTTCACCTTTTTTTCTTTTTTTTTTTTTTTTTTTTTTTTTTGTCAAACAGCTCCACATACGCTTTCTGTCTTGCGTTGGCTGTCACGAAGCGATCGCGTCATTGCCCTCTGAGGCCGATGACTAACTTGGGAGCTGTTTCCAGCGTGAAATGGTTCCATATAACGGACAAGGGCCATTTAAACGAAGCTAAATGGGTCATCGATGGGGACCAACGTCTGAATAAGGAAGTTGAAAGAATACAACCAAAGTAAACGTAACCTATATTCTCTTATTTAACTAGCGACCGGCGAATGTTGGTTTTGTCCCATTTAGGGATGGGTGGGTGGTGAAATTTGCCGGATACCCGTGTAACAGCATGTATAGTCATACTGAAAGGGTGGCCTTAGGACTACTATTCCTAGGAATGGTGGTCCACTCGATGAATCTGCCAGCCAATTAGCCTTGTGTGTTTGAGTGCATAATCAGTGCATAGTGAATGCGTATAAATAAACATATAGCATACACCACTCTCGCCATTCATCTAATTTTAAGGTATAAAAATGCAATTTCATAACGCAATCGCTGATTGGACATAATGATGACCTGATGTGCGCTTTCTATAATTTTTGTCCGCAGATATCAATATTAAACGGTCCATGATTGCATCTGTCTATGTTGATCAGATGTGGATCTGCTTTCATCTCTCAGTTATTTGGCTCCCGATTCACTTGATCATGATCACGAGCATAATCACCTCTATCCCGTGATACCCCCTTAAGTAACTAAAATGACTGTGCAATGCTAAAGCGACTATTCCCGATAGCTGAAATTAAGGGGAATAACAAAAGCAT
>KB308662.1:104459-125560 GCA_000328365.1 Capitella teleta | reverse complement strand
AATGCCTATGTAGCCTTCTAGACAGTATATAATAATATCAAGGGAAGTCACTGATTTATCAGAAGAACAATAACAAAGCCTCGGAACCTACATTCCCCTCACGGGAGAGAGCTGAGGCTTCGGATCTGGCAAGATTATGAATAAATGAACCTATAGACACCAAAAACTCCGCACGGCAGTGACTAATTAGTCAATAATTGCACAAAATTGCTTCCATTTCCAAAACGACTAGCAACGGGCACGATCGCTGCAGCATTCGACCTTCACCTTAATAAGCCGCTCAGTGATTGATCAATAATAGTCCAGCTGAGAAATGCAATTTAAATTAATCAAAGCATTCACTCGATAGAGATCAGTCCAGCAGTACGATTCTATAAATTATTGGATGCATATAACAGTATTCAGATAATTTTATAGTTCGTAATACTGGTTATAAATTCTAAAGTTATTAGATAGATAACACAACATGTTGTGAGGTATATAAAACGATTCTAAACATATACACCAGAGGGCGCTGTGTGTGTCGTCTGCTAATGCCCGTCAAGTCAACTTACTTAAATGCAATGTGTCTTCCTTTTTCTAGCCTATTCCA
Source organism: Capitella teleta (assembly GCA_000328365.1). Taxonomy (NCBI): domain Eukaryota; kingdom Metazoa; phylum Annelida; class Polychaeta; family Capitellidae; genus Capitella; species Capitella teleta. Next base: position 124,968 of record KB308662.1, on the reverse strand, counting down.
TGCTCAATTTGACTCTCAGAATAGCTTTTATTGTTCGAGAGACAATTACAGACAGGATGTTTCACTCTAAAGCCAATCTGTTAAATTAAGAATGTATCCTGAGCTCTACACTTTTGCAGCTCCATTCCGGTTTTAAGGAATTTATTTCGACATTTAGCGATCGTGAGTTCGCTGCGCGCTGAAAATTTGCTGCGGTCCGACAAAATGGATGCATCGTTCCCGTTGCTAGTCGTTTTGCAACTGATTGGATTTTTGGCCAATTAATTAGTAATTAGGCGTTGCCGTACGAGATTATTGGTGTCAATCGTTTCATTTATTGGTGATCTTGCCAGATCCGAAGTTTCGGCTCCCTCTTTTGGAGAGAAGATTGCTTTCGAGGCAAGCGTCCTAAGATTGACAGGAATCAGTGACTTCCCTTGATATTATATATATAGACAGAAAACATTCACTGCATTGAGTTTTATCCACATCTGCTCGCTCACTGGTAAAACCCCCTGTGGTTCAAACGGGTAAATTTTGCTTTGGCTTAATCCAGGTAATTAATTAACGATTTTACCTATTTTACACCGAAGAAATTTTGTCCGATTTTGAGTATGTGAACAAGGGGGTCATTCTGCATGTATAAGACGAAAAATAAATTCTGTTGCAATTTTCTCCGGGTCGAACCCTTTTTCAATGCTAAATTGACTGGCCTAAAAGTATGTCCGTCTCAGTCAGGTAAAGCGTTCCACTTGCTTGGTGCAGCAACACAAAAAGCACGATCGTGAATTTAAACTGAAGTGGTATCTCAGACACAGTAAAAGGGGGCGCGCTACTGCCACGTGATTGTCTGTCCGACTGATGCACATTAAGTTTTTGAGGTAGAAAGGCGTGGTATCTTTTAAGATTTGTAAAAACCATCCCTAGAATATTGCATTTGATACGCTGTTTGACAGGAAGCCAGTGGAGATCGTGTTGAACTGGTGTTATATGATGATGACGATCAGTCCTACAGATCATTCGTGTCGTGGTGTTCTGGATCTTCTGAAAAGGCTGCGGCAGATAGGCATTGTCCATGGCGAGGACAACGTTTCCACAACCCATTCTTCTGGTTACAAGCTAGGCAGTGGATGATTGTTTTCAGAGCATCCTCATTTAAGTAGCGCTTAATCTTGTTGATGTTTGCGATTTGCATGTAAGTATTGTAACATGCTCTGGAAATTGAGCTGACGTGGGCTTTCATCGATGCACCAGGGCTGATAATTTGCTGCTACAAAATAACTGAGTTGACAAGAGGATCGAGGGGAGAGGTGGCTCCGTGTGCTGGACAAGTTGAAAAAGTTATTCGATGGAGAGGGAGAAAAGAGAGTGAGCGCCGTGGTGTCCTGGATTTCATGTTGATAATATGGAGATGGAAGGTGTCTTGAGTACAATTTTCAAAGTGGAAGTGAAACCGGGAGGGAGAAGATCGAGAGGGAGGAGGGGATCGTTGATGTTGGATTTTATAAGACAATGTTGATTACGTTCACCACGTTGTGACGCAGACAGCGATGGATACAGAGTGATCGAAGTGGAGTGACATGGGACCTGCACAGGACCTACTCGCAGTCTACTAGGAGAGAAACAGGGGTGCATTTAATGTGCTGAAACTTAGCATGCCATGCATACGACCCGAACAGGATATGTACATTTCTAATGTTCATTTCTGAAACCACAAAATTCCTCAATGTAATTCTGGTCTATATACGGATGCATTGCGATAAGGATGCTGGCCGTTCGAAGCTCACATATTTTTTATTATTTCACTTGCGACTTATCAAGGCAACACTTCATCGTTGTATCGCCCTATATTTAGGAGTAAGTATTCATTATTCGGCTGAATCAGCATAGCACGAGGCATTCCCGAATGATAACACGAAGAAGTCCCCTCTGCCTTTGTTATCATAAGATTAGGTTCATGCGATATCGCTTTAGAACCCGCTTACAAAGCCCAGAAGAGGCTGTACTCGACGTTCTTAGAATATAACCAGATATTTAATTTCTATTATAGATTTATGGTGAATGTGCGATCGAGTAATTGGTCGTGCTGAGTTTGTAAACGTGATTTGTACCTGTAGGCATGCGTGCACAGTTTCATGTCGTAAGTGAAGAGACACTTCTTCCCAAGTTGCCACATGTAATAAAGCTAAGAACAGAGCAGATGACCTTTGCAAATTAGAGGTCAACGTTAAATATTTATCTGTCCATGTCAAATTTGAGACCACTTTTGAAATGAAATGCCCTCTTTCAAAGAGAGCATTACATTGTAAGTTATGAGAATCATGTCAAGTGTGGATGCTTTGAACTATGTGGCAGAGCAATTCGAGAAGTTAAGACTAGTAATGTTAAGCGTAGACTTAAGACTGATCCTGCTAAGCTAACGATCACTTTGTGACCACACACATCCAGTAAGAGGTGCAAGTATTAAGTCAGTCAGCCTAATGTTGACCAAACCCAAATCCCTTCGCCATATTCCAAATGAAGATAAAGAGCTCACGCGGGAAAAAAAAAAAAAAAAAGTAAAAAAAAAAAAAAGTAGAGATGTGATCATGGAATATTTTGAAAGAAGTTATTAAGGTACAATAATGAAATGTATGGCAGCGATATCAGCCCATGATACTAAATTATCCACAATTACCTGGTTGAACTAGAAAAGATCAAATTTGAAACTTTGATAAATCATTGTGACCTTGAGCTCTCCACCTACAAATTTATTTGGAACTCAGAATCACATGTTCCACCAACTTATGAAAAGATAAAATTTATATTGGTAATAAGAAAGACAATGATTTAATTACCACAATAACCTTTATCTTTGAGCAACCTCAAATTACAAATTGGAAATTTATACGCTGTATATGCTAGATAAATACAGTGCAATTTTCAAGATTACAGTTCATATAACGATCGACATAGAGATCTGCATTTGAAAAAAGAAGTAATTATTGCTTTTATGCAAGATTGCATAAGAACGGAGCATCCAAGCAGTGATACATCCAAGCTTTACATATCTATCCAGTGAATCATTTAAAACCGGTTAAAAGTTGCTAGCATAACTAGTTAATGAGGTAGAATTTCAAACTTTGGAAAATCCCTGTGACCTTTGAACTTTCACTGGGCCTCATTGAACAGTGTAATTCACTCATTTTAAGCAAATTCAAAATATTCAGAAGCAAACTTATATCCATCTGAACACAAAGCGACAAAAAGAGTTGCCTAAAATGCAATTGAAATTAATTAAATTTATGATAATCAATTTATGCACTTAAATGCTTTAATCACTGCTATGATGTTGACTCCATTTTAAAGTCATGATTTCGTAAGATGTCAATACTAGCAATATACTCAGCTAATTTCAATGCCACAACCTGTTTAACATGAGATAATTGGTTACAAAAAAAAAATGGTTACAAAAAAAAAAAAATTCAATTACCATAATGCAAAATAATACCCAAGAATGGTGCATCTGAGTGAAATAGTTTCAGGCATTGTTGAACATTTGATCAATTGTTGCAAGACCCTAGTCAATCAATGAATGAGCTGGAAGCGATCCCATTTCTATCAGACAGCAAAATAACATGTTCTATCAATGTGTGAAATTAGCCGACTCACTTTTAGGAGTCCCACGCAATGGCGCATTAAAGAAATTCACGAACTTACAAGAAAAAAAAAAAAAAAAACAAACACGTAAAGTAACAAAGTTTTTTAATTTAAAGTTTTCCTTGACAAAACCCCAGACTTAGTAACAAGCTAAAAATGCAAAATTCGGAAGAAACAATTCGAAGAGGCCGGATATCTAGAATTTCATACAAGTTATTTTATAATAAAAAATAATAAAAGAACACAAAGCAACACAATAGAAATTGCTAGGCATGGGATGAAGATTCACTTCCTCACCTTTCTCACCCTCTTCGCAATAGCCTTCGTCACCACAGCATGAGATTTTGGCTGCGCAAAAAGAAAAAAAAAAGTAAAATAAATTTCTTGGAATATTAAATTAAACAAACCTTTCGACATACCTTCTTCTTAGGTTTGACTCTGCAACAAGAAACGGGAGAAATAAAATAAAAAAGGGAAAAAAAAAGAAAAAAAAAAGAAAAGAAAAAAAAAAGGCCCAACTCACGTGCGTATGACTATTTCACACGGCTGCACAGGGCTGCTGGACCTGCAAAGGTAACAAGCACCGCATTGAATAGATCAGGAAGTTATGAAATATTTTATTACAACCTTTACATGCAGATAAAATTTATCAGCAACACAAGGAAGTACTCAGCTGGAATAGTATTGTACAATTAATCACCTAGTAGCTTAATGTTATCTCTTGCAATCACTAAATGTATCTCTTGCAATCACTAATAGCAATGAAATTGTGGTTTTATAGCTACGACAGAACAGATTACGAGTACAGGGATATCCCCTACTCTATTGTTTGCTGATTAACTGAAATAAAAAACAAAAAAACAAGAAACTGTTGAATGCTCATTCGATTGACAGAAACACCTTACACATGATGAAATAATTTGTTGACATTGCTAGGCTTATAGGCTTTCCACCTTGAAAATTCTCCTTTACATCCAAAAAAATTAAGTACAGCCAGTATTCTCAAGTTGGTACTCAAACAGCTACTAAAACGTGGAAAAGTGTTGACACAAACAAACTATTTGAAAATGCCAAGACCAAAAAAGGAAGAGTACTTACTCTTCTTCCTCCTCCTCCTCCGATGATTCCTCCGTTTCTTCCTCACTATATTCAGTTGTTTCAGCCTCATAACATAAATTAACGACCTCATTGATGTTCACAATTTGAGCCAATTACCTCCATGCTCTCATCCAGGCTCTCCTCCTCTACATCATCCGAAACAGATATCTTTCCTCGCTGCAAGCAAACTTCTTTTAATTCAAATAATTCTACGAATGATTCACCTTTTTCTTATTTCCCTTTGATGAAGCCTTCCTCTTCTTGGCCGGTTTCTCCTCTTCTTCCTCCTCTAATTCTTCCTCCTCATCTAATTCCTCTTCCTCAGTTTCCTCATTTTCTGTGAATTCAGTCTCCGTTTCTGTGCCATAGTTATCTTCAACAGGGATTTCTAATGAGGTGGTCGTTTTATGCAGAGTATCGCTCATCAGACAAATCATAACGCATCAGATGAGTTATGATTACTCACCGACGAGTTGGTTGCCGCTGAAGTGGACGGGTCCTGTGCCCATCACCAGGCGAAGCGTGAACGGAACCTCGTGCTGCAAGACGAGGTCCAACTGGGTCTACAAAAAAAATAAGTAATATGAAGTTATGCTAAAATAATCCAACACACAGATTCTGTTGCACCACAGGTCAAGCTGACCAGTGGAATTTTGACATCCTCGCCGTCGAAAGTTTTAGTCTCTATGGCTACTAAGTTCCTCTCCTTTTCGACAGCAGCAGCTCCGAGAGTAGCCTGAAATTGGAAGTGCGTTATGATAGCAAGCGAAGTAGTCTCGTGTGAAAATCATAACGCACATGTTTAAGGAAGAGCGTATGCTGCAAGAAGTCCATGTCATTGTCCTCGTCCAGACAAGTCCAGGTGTATTCTGGCTCATCCTTCGACAGTGTACACCCTAAAAAATTAAAAAAAAATAAAAATAAAAATAAATAAATAAAAAGGAACGCAAGAAATCATTCAAGAGATATAAACAGGTAATTTTCAGGGAACGAAAAGAGGAAACTAACTGAGGATTTACATTGAGATTATAATGCACAGAGAAAGAGAAGCATAATCATAACTTCACCTATATAAACATTACCAATCTTTAATGTAATATAGCATGTAAATTATTTATCTGTCAAATATGTCATTATACAAATATGTACGGACCTACAATATATTTACACAATGATTTACTTTTGATATCAAAACTAACCATCATGAAGCAATATATATATACGCTAAATTAAAATTTGAACATAATTATATTCAGACATTCACACGGAATAAATTAAAGCGCAATGCATGTTGTAGATTGACCTGACCTGGCAATGGTTTGTGTTAAATTAACAGTAATGAAGACTTTCTTTAAGGCAAAAAATAAAAAAAAATAAAATAAAAAAAAATAAAAAAGTAGAATAAAAAGCAATATTACTTTGAAATGCAAGATCACTTTTCACAATTTTTCCCATTATGCAATAAAGTTGCTACTGAGTATACAAAGTACGAAGCGCATTTTCGTTGAAAATGACATGGCATTGAAGAATTAAACAAACAAATTCGAACGTTATGCCCATTATGTTCTGGGTCAGCCCCTCTCCCTCCACTTGTGTTTTTTCTTTTCTTTTTGAAAAAATACATTTTTGAATTGAATAAAAAAATTTGAATTGAATGATGTAGTCAATCAAGCTTGTCACCTATTTATAGTAATTGTTACCTTGCCCTTTGACATTACCTACAAAATACTTCCGTACATGGATATTGTCAAACTTCATACATAGATATTATCAAACTTTATACAAGTCCACGCAAGAAAAATAAATGAAAAGTGTACACACAACAAATGAAAAAAAAAATATATATATATACATGAAAAACCCAGCAGAGTGATATAGAAATTTTCATAATAATTAAGTTATTCTACGAATATCAAAGATTGCCACAACACATAAAATAAATGCATCAAACGTTTTATACGTATCAAAACACATTTGTATTCATTAAAAAAATTAAAGTATTCATTAAAAAAACACTGGTAAAAGTGTGCCTGGCTGTCTCGACCGACGGCTATACGTATAGGAAAGTGAGGCGATCACCGATCACGTTCAGCCTTTCATCGATCATTTGACGATAACTGATCAATGAGTGAGCAGATTCATGACGTGAATCATAATTCAATCCTTCAAATTATGCTGTTCAATAAATAATTCCCGCGTTGCATATATCATTTCAATGTAACAAGGAGTTAGTTTAGTGATTAAGATAACTTTACCTCAACTATTTTGGAGGTAAACTACTCATGCCATACGCCCATACTCTCCATAGGCTTTTAATTTAAAAAATGAATAATATTAAGTTAGTAAACAATAAATCGTGGGAATTAAACCCATCCAATTAATTATACTTCGAAGGGAATGTGAATAAGTGAGCTTCAAAGTTACTGTATAGACAAATTTATGTTACTGACCCCAGAAGAATTCTCGTTCGTTGCCATCAGCCAGCTTCGCGCTTAGGGTCTCACTCATGAAGGTTTGTGAGGTGTTCCTCACTTTGCCAGCACGGGTGATTGGCGGGGGAGGAGTGCTGAGATCTTTCATTTTCAATGATGAAATGAACAGAGAGACGAGTGATGTAGATCAGAGGGCAGAATTATTGCGAGTGAAAGTCAGGTTGGTGTGGCCAGGTCTTATATGTGCCATTGGCGCGCAATCATGCGTCGACTTTCCCGCCACGCTTGCGCTGTCGAAAATGGTGCATGCTCATTGGATGAAAATGAGCGACATGAGATAATCATTAATATAAGTTTTCAGTAATTTTAATTTTTTCTATGAATATCAAAATGTTTTCTTGCCAATTAAGTGCGTACATTTTGCAACATACACTCTAAATGAGCATTAAAATGCTTTATTTTACAGGCTTATTTTTAGCAGACGACCGGAAGTTACTATGAAGACGTGTCGAAAAATGGTGCAGCCAAATCACGGAATGATGTAATATTGAAAATATCCGTGCTACAAAAACTGAAAATTACCAGAATATTTCCAAAGACGTATTTAGAACTCGTTTCTTTATCGAGTAGAGCTTTTACTTTGAATTGCGTGAGTATGCCATAATTGTTCCACCTCTGGATGATCCGTCGTCATTATTATGATTATATTATCGCTCAAACTGACACCTGTCAAACTGCACCAGGTAATGTAGACACAGGTAATGGTGCCTGATAACGCAAAGATCTCGAGGATCTGCGCAATTAGCGAATATGTCAGCTATACTATTACTTATAAGTTATAGTTATATCTCACTATCTGTATAATATTTATAGACATTCACATGGTATTTACGCCACATCTAATCTATAATAGATGATCTATTATTATCTTTTCGGTCACATAGTTACTAGTACATACTCTGACATAGTCTGACATACTCACATTGGTGATAGGATGATACTATTTATGTGTACTGTACAACAGGAAATTCCCGTGGGCTGCAATTTTTTGGGTTTTATGGCTCCCGCTTTTATTCACGACCAAAATTATTTGTGGTCAGGCATATATGGTCATATTGTAGCAGTACTATTATTGTATAAGATCACTCAGAAACTTGAGAAAGCTAATTTTCGTGGTTGATTGTAATCGCGAAGATAAACTTCATGCGGCACGAAAATTTCCTGGTCATCACTATGAACTATGATAATCATAATAATGGTAATGATAGGGTAGACTTAAAGAGTGCCTGAGTAGTTCAACTAAGCACAGATTTATGTTCAATTATAATTTGATGCAGATGTCTCATATTAAGTTTTATGCAATAAACTAAAAGGAGCAATATTCTTAGAACTATTGCTAGCCCTTCTCCGTACACTGACACGAAATCGGCCCAAGTTCAACAATATAATGATTATGATCATGGAATATTCGTTTGAAATCCCCTTTCACATGAATTCAGACACCCCATTGCCATGGCAAGGGCCGTGTTTACACTAAGCTAAGTGCCCTAAATACGCTGTTATCATGCATAAAGGAGTGAGGAGCTCACCTTATAAGAGATGGGATCTGTGCTGGCCGGAGTCCCTGATCGGGGAATAACCCTAACTCCAATGCAAAGATCTCAAGAATCGCCTGGCTCATCATCATGATTGTGACACATAATGACATCATCCGGCATAGATCCTTTCTGTAGCCATTTTGGAGGGATTAATAACCTCAAGAGTCTTGAACAAGTTTACACCCCGCTGGAAATCAGTGAAATTCCATAACCCTAACCCTAATCCACACGATCCTTTGCGAACCCTGTATTAAACGTGCAGGAAGGTCTGCGTTTAACCGAAGCAAAACAGTGTCAAATTAGCTGTGATCATTCTTCTGAAGATGTTGAAGTTAAGAACTGTTCTTCCTTCACCAGCAGTTGCCTGAGGCCATGATGAATTTGTCTGTGAATTGTGTTGCTCTGTTGCTGTCCCTCTCGGTCGCTTGTTCCTCTTTGGCTGAGGAATCAGATGAAGGGGCCATGGTTCTCACAGATGGCCAGAGTGAGTACACTTTTTGGCTCTTCTATATTGCCAACTCCTCTCTTCCTTAACCAGCAGTTTGCAAATTAATGACGTATCAACATCACCTAATCGTGCTTAATCAGTGCATTTAACTGCAGCTCACTCGGTGGATGCCACCGTAAGCGAAGAGAGCTTCCTAGATCCCGATGCAGAGGAGTTTGTTCCCACTTCAGAATGGCAAACCGTGAAGAAAGGTGTGTTTCATTTGCAGCAATGACCTGCATTGACCTCTGATGACTTCTAGGTCAAGCCATTCCTCATGGACTTCATGTTAGGCTGAATATGGAAACAGGAGTCAATGAAGCTAAACTTCTTGATGACGAGGAACCTGCTCCAAAGAAGATTGCAGGAGATTCTCATGGTGAGGTTTGTCATTTGGCGTGTGTGAATTTCACGCTTGTCAACTGAAGGGGGTAACTTCTGTCAGAATTAGTGTTTACTGCTTATATTTCCATGTTCAGGCGAGTAGAAAGGAATAAGAAATGATGCTTTTGTTTGCAAGGAATTTCTGTATGACAAACAAACATCAGAACATTAAAATACTGTCAAGGAATAGAAGAATGACGTCTGAATATTAATTAAATTTCTCGGTTTTGGTTCATTTAAATTGTTGAAGCTTGAAATGTATTTTAAGTTTTGATATTATATGGGTAACATGGTTAGTCGGTTTAGGCAGAGGCTGAGAGCATGTCAATCTCACTTCACTGATTAATCATGCCCTAAAATTGTCCAATCATAAATTGCATATAACTTTCAACTTTGAGAAAATTGAAAAGGAATATCATACTGTTAGTAGCTCATCAGCTTGGCTGCATCTTCAAGAGGAAGTGAAGGCCCAAGCGATTGAACAAACGGAAAGAGGGTTGAGGAAGATAGACACCACAACAAAGTATGACATGTGATGTTGAAGAGGTGCTGCTGCAGTTATTTAAGCTTTGAGAACCTGGCATAGTTCTAAGTGGGTTAATAACTCTGAAAGTACCCCTCTCAGGCTTCATTGTGCAATAATCTTAAGGCAGAGAAGGCTTTACATGCTGTGGAAGCTGGAATCAATTATCAATTGGATATACTGTTCTCCACATATTCATCTGGAACTCTAAATAAACAATTATGGCCCCTGGAGGTTGGTAATAAACAAGCTTTGACTGTATTATTGCATAGCTGCCCAAATGGTGTCTTCGCATATGTTTTTGAATTCGATGTGATTATTGCATTTGAAGCAGGGTGATGTTACAATATTACACTGCAAATATCTTTCACAGATTTTCGAAAATTGCAAGTTGTGATTTCCAGGAACAATGAGACATCTGGTCGAGTTAATGTATTAGTTTGAAATCAACTCATCTTTTAAATTTGATTATTTCTGTATTTATACAATTATATCAGATATTTGTTTTAAATCTTGATGATTTTTTGATCACTGTGATATATTTGTAATTTGGGTGAAATATATTAATTCCTGGTTTTAAGCATTTTTATTTTTGTCTTTTATTCTGAAATTTAGTTGTTGACTTGAGTTTCTTAGCTAATGTTGAGTAGAATATGTTATGGAATAGAATGGGCCATCATGTTGCATTGCCAAAGCAGAAGGTGCTGCAGAGCTTGTCTGTCAATCTATAGCTATCCTTATCCCTTATCTTCAGGCATAGCCAAGCTGTAATGCACAATTGGCAGCATTTTGCATTTTAGATGCTAGAATTTTGGCAAAATTATTTATCAGTATCAGAATATGCAATACATTGTCGGGATAACAAAATATGTACCGGTAGTTGGACTTTATTGCATGTTCCCTGACAGAAGACTTGAACACTGGGCATGTACCTGGTAATTGACTTAGGCGTAGGCATTCAGCAGTATTTCTATTACTATCTACTTGAGTATGTGTTCTTGCATTCTTGCCAGTTATTAATATCCCAGAATGCATTGTACTGCACACATGGAATGGATGTTTGATATAAATCTATCAAGGAAGCCGTATTTGAGCGTATTAGAGCAGTTGCATGTCATAAAAGAAATCTACAAACTTAAAAAATAAATCCACCTCTAGAATTGGCAGGATGGATCTCCCTAATTCTGTACAAATTGCTAAATCATTCATCAGTTTGAGAGTTTTGTTGGCACTGATGTTGTTTCCATTGCAGATTCACTGCCTGGTGGTCGCCTGGATATTATGAAGCAAGCCATCTTGGAAGCTATGGCTGAGCTGGACGAAAGCCAGGTATTCGGTTCACCACAACTGGAATTATCTGAATTAATGCTAATGCTATGCAGTTGAGTGAGGGAGAAAGACCTGATCCTGAATATCAGTACTGGAAAGCAGGAGATCGCGAAGGTGTGTTCAAAGAGGGAAACGATTCATTGTTGTGTCAGGATATTTTTTTTGTTCTCAGGAATTCTGAATCGTAAAAAGGATTCCTTCACGCAGAAGGAATTGAAAGAAGCGTTGAAGAAGTTCAAAGCGAATCAAGATGATGTGAAAGACCCAGGGGTACGTGTTAGGATTGACATACCCTCATTCTATGTCATTTGCTTAGGTCTCTCCAAAGGTCAAAGGTCAGCAATTCAGGTCAATGGAGGAAATCAAGGACGACTTCAAAGAGATGAATCTTGCGATGAAATCAGAGAATGAGATTCTCTCTGATCTCATCAAGCGATACCAGCAAGTTGCATTGGAGCCAGAAGAAAGAGCGGTCATCTTGGAAGATCTAGAGTATTACCTTCACCAGGTATGAAAATTGTGATGCTTTTCTGCAATTATATCCTCTCTTTTTCTCATCGAAGGTCGATAACGCGGTTGATTTTTGCAACATGGGAGGAATGGCGTTGCTGATGGACGATTTGAATTCTACCGTCGCTCAAGTTAAAAGCCAGGCTGCCCTTGCTCTGGCTGCTGCTATGCAGAGGTTTGAGCGTTGATTTTTCCGTTTTGCTTGCAATAAGAGGAATTTTTGCAGCAACCCTGCAGTGCAGACGCGAGCGATGGAGGCGTCTGTCGTCCCTCGCCTCCTGCACATCATGGCTTCTGAGCCCCAGTCGTCCGTCCAGGGTCGCTTGCTCTACGCCCTCTCTTCCCTCCTGCGCCACTTCCCATTTGCTCAGTTGGAATTCATCCAGCGGGGAGGAGTAAAGGTGTGCTGTCTTCATTACGCGAGGGTTCATCATTTACTTGAGGCATTATTTGCGCAGATTTTCAGTGATATTGTCAAGAAAAGCAGAGATGATCGGCTGAGAATCAAAGTCATTACTCTTGTTTGCGATCTTGTTGTTGAGAAAGTGGGTTGATTCTTTTCTTTTTTTTTTGTGATTTTTCTATTTGTTTTCCTTCAATAGCAACAGAGCCACGATGAGAATCCAGAGTCTGAAAGGTCTTTGCAGTATAACAAGTGGGTATTCATCTTTTGTTTTTCTTCTGTCTCTCAACTTTAGTTTTGAGGAATCAGAAATTTCCTCTCCATCTACAATTAGAATCAGGGATTCATGTTTTCTGGTGATAATTAGAATTGAGCAGGCTAATTCCTTTAGACTGGATAATAATGATATTCACCTGCTTGTGTATGCCTGAATGGAAGAAATACTCACTGCAATTACTGTAATTATTAGAACACTGATACTCCTCAGTCATTTTTTAATTTGCTAATTTACATTTTTCATTTTTCACAGAGTGAATTATTTGGCGGCTGTCTCTGATGACGGCTGGTGCAGCAGCATTTCCTCTCTCCTTGGTCTTCCTGATCATGATTCTCGGGAGAAAGTTTTACGCTCGATGAAAACGCTTCAAGCGGCATGTCCCTCGGACTTCAGACGGTCGGCCGTTGCTGTGTTGCGCAATTTGAGCTCAGAATATCAACAATTAGCAACGGAAGAACAATCTTCCGATGATAACGACTCCTTCTTTCGTGACCTTCACTCTCTTGTGGAGGACGTTCTGTATTCTGTGCTTGTGACGACATTGCCGCATGAAGATTTATGACGTTGAAATTCTCATTCTAGACTGAGTTCATCTCCATTTGTTGTTCATTCATGATGTTTCTATATGAAATAAATATTTATTATTTTTTAGAAGATTTTTTTTTCTTTTCTAATAATTAATTGAAAACTGACAAGTACGATCATTAATTATGAACACAAATTAAATTCAGGGATATTAATACATGTGGCTCATACGGGGTGATTATGTTGTACATTAATTAAGCACAATTAATTAATTAATTAATCTCCACACATAAGTCTCTGATCTCCCGAAATGGCAAGATAAAACGAGAGTTGAAATGTGATCTGAGCTATACGATTCCACGCATCGGTTAAATGGAATGCATGTTTACAACTGGTCTGTGCAAATGGTGTTAAGGTAGGATACCCCAGAATTACTCATCGATCTGGGTCACCACACAGAAATTTAATTATCTGAAAATTTGGGGGACCCTGTCACAAGTGCCATAGCATATATGTATCTATATACAGGCAGTTTACCTGATGCAGAATTGGAAGCTGCTCAATATACTGAAGCAATATCAAAAATCCATAAGACTGACCCGTCCGCCAGAGACGGATGAGCCGTCATGCCGTCCAGCTGGTGCTTGTATCGAGGGGTGAACATGGCGAGTACTGGCTGGTAATTACCATTTACCAAGCCTGGAAGCTCGGGCACAAATCCTGGGCCTGGGGAATAGTGGAAAGCCATCCTCAAAAAGGAGTTCCGGACACTCATTCAAGTGTACAGGATGCAGTCAACACACCAGCCAGAGGTGGACACACGTGTTCCTCACACCTGTATACGCACTTCTTTGTGTGCATGTATGCATTAGTATAATATTCCCTGGCTTTGCGAAACCCAATATAAAAAAGAATAATCCACTTCTGTTTCTAATATATTAGTCGTGTTTATATCATTCCCATTACGGGATTGCGTTTCATATGCTCCTCTAGCCGACCGTTGCGATGTTTTCGATCGTTGAGTTTCTTTTGCCGTTCAGTTTAAATAATAATTATACCGTATATACATGCATATGCTGACGTAAAAATTCTCATGATGTACATGTACTTTGATCAATGGTTTATGAAACATCAAATATTTCGAAATGCGATATACGGGATCATGGATCGAGCTACAAGTATATCACGATTTTATGTAAGTTTTTCTTTTATTAAAGATGGTCAGTCATCAAAGAAATGATTAGTTATTATAGCACACGTATTCACACTGACTGCTTTGGATTAAACAAAGGGCGGCGATATTAAAGGTTCCTTACTCTTTGATGTAATCATCAATGACATCAAAGAAGGCCGCCAAGCCGATGATAGGCCATGAGGGCGCACTGGAGCTTGTGCGCAGTACTGCAAATTTAATTAATTATGTGGGAATTTCACTTGATTAAAAACACAACATAAATTGGTTCTGAACTACATCTGTGTATGATATGATACGTTTAAAAGAAATATGTTTCGTTAATATTAATTATTAATCATCGCGTTATCAAGCGACTTAATTAATTCAAGCTAGATTCTGGACAGGTTAGTTACGGCGCATTTTGGAGGCCTGGTTCCAGTTTCCCTGAGCTTGATTCCCTTTGATTAGTCAGGTCAGAGTGTGGGGCAAAGCGGAAGCTAGGAGACGTTAGTCTGTCAATGAAGGGATGGCACAGCATGTCAACCGCCAAAAACATTTAACAAGGGGATATTTTGTTGTTCTAGAACAATTGAAATATTTTGAGATGCTTGCGGGGTATAAATGAAGTTCATATATGTTATAGAAAGATGTGAAATTAAATATGATACCGATGCATGTGTGGCTGAGCTAAGGTCTGGCGGAGAAGGAGGAGGAACTGCGAAGCAAAGGGATCTGAAGTTATCACAATAACAACACATGACGATGCAGGGATTTATTTTCTCGTGGGTTTGTCGCTCTCAACTGCAAATACTTCATCACAGAATTTGAATAAATTCCACATCGACTGAAAACGAATGGAAATTTATTTTATATCTGCGTAATGCATCAAAAAACACACTGAAAGATGAATGTCAGCCTCTTTCGACTTGTGCACCAAAGAATTGACATAAATTAATTAATAAAACATTGATATTAATTCAAATTCTGTGTACAATGTATCACGAGGGCGATTAGCAGATAAACGCTATAATTATGGGTAATACAAATAGAAACCCATAAAAAAACGCCAGAAACCCCCCCACCCCCAGGAAAAAAAAAAAAAAAAAAAAAAAATAACACAGAGATATTGATGTATCCCATAATACATAATGCATATGACCCCCGAACCAAACAACGCATAGAATCCGATTCCTTGCCAGTAAGAAGATATCTTTCAATGTATATTTTGCGATTAGTAATACAGTATAATTATTATGCATGTATCATATACATTGAATGAAACTTATGCTTTTAATTAAAATGTATCCGCGAAGTATTCAATTAAAGATCTGACAGCACTCGTTAGAATTCAATGAATAGACGCGTCGTTGAACAAAGGAAAAACTTTCACAGCTTTTGGCTTCGATAGCTGTTTTAACTCGCGCGCTTCCTTTAATCGAATCGATGCTTGGACAACAGTTTGAGATCTGTCAGAATTAGCTTCTTGCATCAAAAAGAAGTTCTGATAGATCTCGATCCATTGTCTTGTTGTTGTCAAACATTGGTGTCACCTGCTATCGGCGATTCACGTTTATAAGAGCCGCCGATCCAAATTCAAATTCACTTTTCGTTTTACGCCGAACCCTCTGCAAGTCAAACCTCTCGATTCACGAAATCTTCTTGTCTGTGAGAAATGGATTCCACAAACCAACAATTCGTGAGTTATCTTTTACCTTTTTGGCAACCCCAGGTTTTGGTTCTTAGCATATGAATTATTGATTATTTAGTTTTGATTAATTTTCGTATATATCTTTAGATAAATGATTAAAATTAAATCTAGAAGCAAATAAAGAATAACTATGGACCAACAATTTAATTTTGTTGATATACTATATATGATGTAATAACCACCTGTTGATAGAATGTCAAATAGTCCTCGTAAAATAATACGATCAATGCACGAATACAATTACGAATATCGAGGTTAGTTAGTTAGTTCATGATTCTGGATTGAGATATTGAAACAAGAAAACTCAGTTACGTATTTATAATTCAATGTTTCAAGTCATTTGCGATGGAATCGCCTCATTTAATTGCAAACTTTTGAGCGGCTCGAATGCCATGGGTGTCAGAAGCAAGCTATGCAACCTGTTATATTTACGCCAATTTTACTAATCAAAAGCGAAGGATAAAAGTTGGCATGATTAGGCAATGCTAGGCATATAATCTACACATGTTCACTATACAGTATAAATTCCTAATCCTGATTCTTTACATGTGATATGAATCTGCATTACATGCTTAATTGCACCCATGGAATTCCCCTTCCCTTCCTCATTTCTTTTCTCCTTCCAGGGTTTTGCATCGTCCTTGCCCCAGGCAGACTGTGCGCTCGTCAACCCGGCTTGCCACTTCGGCACTTCACAGCAGCTGCAACATCAGGAGCCTGCAGTTTCGTGTGAGCAGCCGATGTTCTCACACCCACAGCTGCAACAATCCCAACACCAGCTATATCAGCACGAACAACCCCAGCTGCAGCCCCAACATCATATGCATGAGTACCAGGAGCCACAACTCCAGCTGCGGGAGCACCAACTGCCCCTGTGCATGTACCAGCAGTCGCAGCCCCAGCTGCCTTCTCAGCAGTATGGATTGCAGTACCCACAGCTGCATCAGCACCAGCTGCAGCAACAGCAGCATTTGGCACCCCAGGAAGAAGCATCGCCAGTGACTGGGGACTCAATGATCAGCATGGCATTTGCTTTGGCAACAGGAGATCAACCCTCAGTCGCAGCTCCGCAGCAGGCACAGATCCAAGCGCAGTCAGGTTTCCTGCCAGCCGTTAATGCTCCACCGCAACAGCAGATCTGTGAGCACCGAGCAGATGTCCTCATTGCTTCCCTGGACCAAGCCGCTGTTTTGCCTGGAGGGCAACAGCAGAACCCGCTTGCAGGCGCTGCTGCCCTCGTCCAAGATGAGGCTCGTAGCGCACTCCCAGCCACCGGCTCTTTTGGGGAACACATCGGCCGAGCGTTCATGGAGGCTGAGGAGAATCGCCTTCACTTACATGACTTGTATGAATATTTCCTGAATAAGTTCAGTGGTTTGGACCCAGAGGACAGCAAGTGGAAAGGCTCCGTTCGGAACAAGTTGTCAACCAGCAAATGTTTCATGAAAAGGTGTAAAAAGGTAGATGGCAAAAAAGGAGGCACCTGGTCCGTGCGCGACGAATACCTGGAAAATTTCAGGAATGGGATTTTCCATTCAAGCACCAGGAAAAAGAAGCCTCTAACTGAGGAAGAAGAGAACGCCCAGCTCGAACATATTCTGCCAAAGTCCTGCATGGTGCAATATGCAGATGTGCTGAGAAATTACACCCACGTTACGCCCATCAGCAGCGAGCAGGTATTAGAAGACCTCGTTCGGAAGTACGGCAAGAAAGTCATCTGTGGTTGAGATCTGAACGAACCCCAGGCGTCCACTGCCATACGCCAGCAGGGAACTCGTGTTGGATGCATCCGTCGACATCAATTGCGTGTATTGTGGCTACTCTGTTTATGGCATATGTATTATGTTAACAGTGTTGCGTGTGTAATGTGAAGCTGCTCTACCAAAAAGGGTTGACAGTTCCCCCCTGGATCAGTCAGGAGCTGAGCTCATTGACCTCTGTCATCTCCATGTCACAATCGCTATTGTGTCAGATGCTGGTATTCGAGTTTAGTGGCAGACATTTTTGCTTTCCATCTCTTCTTTTCTTTTCTCTCTTATTAAAATATACATCTTAGTTCACAAAAAATATAGAATTTACTTTACTTGCATACTCAAATGAATCAATACTTAATTATGTGTTAAATAAATTGCAAAAAAAATCCCCAAATCGATTTTGTTAGTTTGTGAAATTTTTTAATTATTTGTACATGCTGTCAGCGTACGTAGAGAAATGTTGTAATGTGTATCTATCTATTCGATGACATATTATACATATATTACATATTATGTATGAGGATTACATGTAGAAGAAGATTGCCGAATGTATGTACACTGTACAGAATTGAAATACAATGTGGAGCCTGCAGAAAGTAGGATGGCATATAGAGTGCACTGTGCAGAGGCCATTCGCGTCATAACACATAAATATTACGCAATTGCTAGGTGTGAGTCTTCTGAAGAACAAAGCACCCCCCCCCCCCTAAAAGCACCCCAAGTAATTTACAAATATAAATTCATAAGGTATTACATCTACATGCATAAGCTAAAAATTCGTAAATACTAAATCACACAAGCTCAGGAATTATAGCACATGGACTCAATACAAGAAAAATTAAAATGTCAGATGCGGACTACAGAAGTCTCTGGTATCGTGGTAAATTGATGTAAAGTACATAATTAATTATTTACATTATATAATATAGATGCATGCACTAGTATTATACTGTCAAGCTGATGTGTGAGCTCAAGAATTAAAACGCACAGGATCCAACAGCCTCATATCAGGCTAAACCAATCATTTAAGGAGTGGATCTCGAAATGTATGAGCCTCGTAGCTATTGCTAAACATAATCATGCCCTATTTCTTTGACTGTTTGATATATTATGCACGTGTTAAACCAGGCAAATGTATGTTCTATGGAAATAGTGCTCGATGCTACTATTGTCACTTGAGCGTTCCGTGCGTGCACTTGTGGATCATTGAAAAAGCTGGACACATTGAAAAATAAGTCTAGCTAACAGCCTGATGTACTGTATTGCAAAATTACAGCACGAGTGCACGTAACAGGAATTAAGAGGCCTGCACTCACGAAAGGAATTGTTTAAAGAAGCATGGCATAATTATATCGAAGGTTTACTTGCTAAAAAAAAATTATATTGTGATCTTCCTCACGTACTGCATAGGGTAATTGGCGGTTAGTGGGTTAAATCCGAATATATATTTTGCAGAATTTTTGTCCTTGTGAGTCTTTATAGTATCAAAGAAGAAATGCCTATACTATATACAGGCTGCTATACAGTTGTTATTGGCGGCATATAACTACAAATATCTAACCCCCCCCCCTATTTATTATTATTATTATTATTTTTTTTTTTTTTGTAACCCCAACCCCTATTCTCCATTATACCTCTGAACTTTTCTTAAAGTCGTATTTTGCTCAATAAAATGACCAAATTATGTGGAGATCATCACAATTATTTTCCTCTGCATAATGATTACTACAATTTCTCTTTGCAGCCATGTTAAAAATGAACCCCCCAGGCTACGAGAACCCTGCCATGCAGAGAGACACAGCTCATTCAGTGGCACCCCAGCATGCAGCCTATGCAACCTGTTCCGCACTTGTCCTCGGTTGTGGCCTAGTCTGAACTTATAGGGGGTGAAACACACAAACTAGGGTTGAAGTGAATCCAATTTATTGGAGAAGGTCCAAATGAAAGGTGGTTGGAAGTGGTAAATCGATGTGGTTGGAAGATGGCAGGAGTGGAAGGAAAAGGGACTAGAGATGTTGGTTTGGTCGGGTTTATAGAGGGCCGACAGGGATATATTAATACTCATCAAACGGGATCTCGTGGGTAAGTCACATGCAAAACTTAACCATTGGAAAAATAGCAAAATGGGTCAAGTACAAGTAATTTAATTTTGAGGAGCACTTAAGGTGATCTTCCTCACGTACTGCAAAGGGTGATTGCCGGTTAGTGGGTTAAATCCGAACACAGCATTCCCTATAGTTATAGAATCATAACTCTTTGATAATGTGCCAGCTCCCATCTGGAGGTCAGTTAGGGTCTGAGGGGAAGTTCAATGTTATGAACGAAGGTAGCGCTTAATGGAGAGAATGAAGCATTGGGGGGGGGGGGGAGAGAACGAGATAACTGTTTTAGCGCAATCTATGTGGATATTCAAAACACAACCCAGCAGCCGCCACCAGTCCAAACTTCGGTCGTGATTCCGATCCAGCATGCAGGCACAATGTGCAGGTGAATCGGCCGCGATGGAGCTGGCGTCCAACTGTGGTGGCCGCCTTTGGTTTAATCTGCTGCTGGCCATTCGGCATGGTCGCCATAATTGCTTCGTCCGCGTCACACACTGACCACAAGGTCATGGATTATGAAAGATCCAGCAACAAGCGAATTAAATGTCGCCCTCGGTTTTGGCATCGCTGCCATCTGCTTCGGAGTC
>KB308662.1:78568-101289 GCA_000328365.1 Capitella teleta | reverse complement strand
GTTGATCTTCTGTTGCCAAGCAAATGCCATGCTGATCAGCGAGTCCTCAATCACTGGCGACGCTTCTTCCTGGGGTGCCAAATGCTGCTGTTGCTGCAGCTGGTGCTGATGCAGCTGTGGGTACTGCAGTCCATACTGCTGAGGAGGCAGCTGGGGCTGCGACTGCTGGTACATGCACAGGGGCAGTTGGTGCTCCCACAGCTCGAGTTGTGGCTCCTGGTACTCATGCATATGATGTTGGGGCTGCAGCTGGGGTTGTTCGTGCTGATATAGCTGGTGCTGGGGTCGTTGCAGCTGTGGGTGTTGTGAGAACATCGGCTGCTCACACGAAACTGCAGGCTCCTGATGTTGCAGCTGCTGTGTAGTGCCGAAGTGGCAAGCCGGGTTGACGAGCGCACAGTCTGCCTGGGGCAAGGACGATGCAAAACCCTGGAAGGAGAAAAGAAATGAGGAAGGGAAAAGGAATCCCATGGGTGCAATTAAGCATGTAATGCAGATTCATATCACATGTAAAGAATCAGGATTAGGAATTTATACTGTATAGTGAACATTGCCTAATCATGCCAACTTTTATCGCTTTTGATTAGTAAAATTGGCGTAAATATAACAGGTTGCAGAGCTTGCTTCTGACATCCATGGCATTCAAGCCGCTCAAAAGTTTGCAATTAAATGAGGCCATGTTATCAACGGATGCTTAGTATATCGACAAAATTAAATTGCTGGTCCATAGTTATTCTTTATTTGTTTCTGGATTAAATTTTAATTATTCATCTAAAGATATACATGTACGAAAATTAATCGAAACTAAATAATCAGTAATTCATATATGCTAAGAACCAAAACCTGGGGTTGCCAAAAAGGTAAAAAGATAACTCACGAATTGTTGGTTTGTGGAATCCATTTCTCACAGACAAGAAGATTTCGTGAATCGAGAGGTTAATTGACTTGCAGAGGGTTCGGCGTAAAACGAAAAGTGAATTTGAATTTGGATCGGCGGCTCTTATAAACGGAATCGCCGATAGCAGGTGACACCAGTGTTTGACAACAACAAGACAATGGATCTAGATCTATCAGAATTACTTTTTGATGCAAAAAGCTACTTCTGACAGATCTCAAACTGTTGTCCAAGCAGCGATTCGATTAAAGGAAGCGCGCGAGTTAAAACAGCTATCGAAATCAAAAGCTGTGAAAGCTTTTCCTTTGTTCAACGACGCGTCTATTCATTGAATTCTAACAAGTGCTGTCAGATCTTTAATTGAATACTTCGCGGATACATTTTAATTAAAAGCATAAGTTTCATTCGATGTATATGATACATGCATAATAATTATACTGTATTACTAATCGCAAAATATACGTAGAAAGATAACTTCTTAAGGGCAAGGAATATGAATAGAAGACGGAAAATAATTATATGCGTTGTGTGGTTCCGGGATTTTATACATTATGTATGTATTATGAAAATATACATATACCTCAGATTTTTTTTTTTGTTTGTTTGTTTGTTTTTTTTTTTTTCGTTTTCGTTCTTTTTTTTTTTTTCTTTTTTTTCTTTCTTTTTTTGTGAGGGGGGGGAGGGAGTGATTAAATTTTTTTATTATCCATAATAATTATAGCGTTTATCTGCTAATCGCCCTCGTGATACATTGTACACAGAATTTGAATTAATATCAATGTTTTAATAATTAATTTATGTCAATTCTTTGGTGCACAAGTCGAAAGAGGCTGACATTCATCTTTCAGTGTGTTTTTCGATGCATTACGCAGATATAAAATAAATTTCCATTCGTTTTCAGTCGATGTGGAATTTATTAAAATTCTGTGATAAAGTATTTGCAGTTGAGAGCGACAAACCCACGAGAAAACAAATCCCTGCATCGTCATGTGTTGTTATTGTGATAACTTCATATCCCTTTGCTTCGCAGTTCCTCCTCCTTCTCCGCCAGACCTCAGCTCAGCCACACATGCATCGGTATCATATTTAATTTCACATTTTCACATCTTTTAATAACTTACATGAACTTCATTTAAACCCCGCAAGTATTATCATCTCAAAATATTTCAATTGTTCTAGAACAACAAAATATCCCCTTGTTAAATGTTTTTGGCGGTTGACATGCTGTGCCATCCCTTCATTGACAGACTAACGTCTCCTAGCTTCCGCATTGCCCCACACTCTGATCTGACTAATCAAAGGGAATCAAGCTCAGGTGAACTTGAACCAGGCCTCCCAAATGCGCCGTAACTAACCTGTCCAGAATCTAGCTGGGATTAATTAAGCGATGATGAATAATTAATGTTAACGAATCATATTTTTTTATTCGTGTCATATCATACACAGATGTAGTTCAGAACCAATTTATGTTGTGTTTTTAATCAAGTGAAATTCCCACATAATTAATTAAATTTGCAGTACTGCGCACAAGCTCCAGTGCGCCCTCATGGCCTATCATCGACTTGGCGGCCTTCTTTGATGTCATTGATGATTACATCAGAGAGTAAAGAGCCTTTAATATTGCCGCCCTTTGTTTAAGCCAAGGCAGCCAGTGCGAACACGTGTGCTATTAATAACTAAACATTCCTTTGATGGCTGACCATCTTTAATAAAAGAAAAACTTGAACAAAATCCATGATACATGAACATACCCACATCGCATTTTTCCCCACGTACGTTTTCTCTGTTGTTTAACATCCAACGGTTGATTTTATTTTCTGAGACTTCATATCCCTTTTCAAATGAATACGCTTTACTGATAGCTATTTTAAAAATAATAATAATATATTCGTTTTATATAGCGCAAAATGTAAAATTATAGTATAAAATTTCTATGCGCTTAAGTTTCTTTCTATCTCACGATAAAAGCATATGCGAAATAAATACATCTATTATACAAATAATTTTCATCTAATATTCACGAAGAAGATCTGCAACATTTAGTTCCATACTATTGATTCAGTTATTAATCAAAATTTATTTAGGACAATATTCCAGTGGAAGAGCTCTAACTGTGTGTATGCCTGTGTTTGGTATTTCATGGACATAGTAACTATTCTGCCTGATAATTGAATGAAATGAAACGCGTCTATCGATTATGTCAGCACGTACAAAGAATTGTATCGAACAAGTTCAATACAGATGCTTTGTTGCGCTCAGTTTCTCGCATGTGCATGCCACAGTCACCATGGTAACACTGTAGATCCACAACGAGTTTTTTATAGCCAACTTCAAAAGCCATAGACTAGCTGCTCCTAAAATTATATAGGTTCGTTTTATATAATTATACAGACTAATAAAAGTGAAATGAACAATTGCAACGCATAGATATCATTTATTCGAAAATTCAATGTTTATTTTCGGTTCATTGAGAAAGACTCAAATGGTAGATGGAGGCTCCGAATTGCACCAGGCAATAGATCCTGGACATGATCGTCGACACAAGTAAAATGGTGTCATGTAAAATAGAAAAGGAAAAAATACATAGAAAATTACCCTTGGTTGCATGGCACGAATGTTCGTCGGCAGAGTTTCAGATTTTGTTGGCAAAACAAACAAACGCTGCATTTCAACCTTCTTTATTTTATATATAATTCCTTTTTAGATTTTCACAATAATTATGTCAAATGTATGCTGCCTTGGATCGTGACGAAGGAAATCCAACAGCCCACAGGACACAGCCAGGCCGGCCACCATATAGGAATATGCTCTATGGCTCAACACTATATTCGACGACAGAACTTCGAGAAGCAGATCTGCAACCCTCGCAAATATTCAATGTTACAAGTGGGTGAATTTTGCACATACACTGTTTACAATTACATACATGATTGTGTGTACTACATAAGTCTACGTGTAGTATTATAAATATATGATACATCGATATACATCGCCAAACTGATAATGATAAGATCTGTTCAAAACATTTACCTCCAAGTTGTTGACTTTGATCGGAGCTAATCACATCATGTTGATAAAACCTGCAATCGAAGAAGATATTTCTCGTGCACCTGCAGGTCAAATTAGCGATCAAAATGTCGAGGCCAGAGCGAGGGCTGAGCAGCCCAATGACCTGCTTCCCTCTGCGCCTACACCCGGGCGAAGACCTCATCACCACTTTGCAGGAATTTGCCCAGAAGCAACAATTGCGATCGGCGTTCGTACTCAGCTGTTGTGGTAGCGTAACCAAGGCAACGCTGAGGTTTGCTCAGAAAGACGACAGCGAAAATGAGGTGAGATAAGTGCAACCTGCCTATACATATACGAGGTGGGCCAATGGTAGTCCATTTACTTCATGTTAAAAGCAAGTCTGAAATTTGCCCAAATGAATCAATTATTAAAAAAAAATCACTACCTGGTTGACTAAGATATTCTGCGCCCATTTATGCGAAGAAATCGAGTAAAAATTATATTGTGAATGAGGGAGGAAGATTTAAATGCGAGTGGTGAGTGATCGCGAAGAGAGCAAAATCGGATGAGCATGAAGGAATGGCATCTCTTGTATGGTGCTTAAATAGAAACTCTCTGATTTGTTTTGATTTTAGGAGATACACATTAGTGTTACTGTCACAACAATATCACTCTCAAACGAAACAATAGTACGAGAGCGATGCCTTATTTCTGCGTTCAATGAAGCTTATCCATGGTCTGGGGCCTGGCTGTTTGCCGCCAAAAGTGGAAAGATCGCGGAATGATGCGTGCACTCCATTAATTGAGATAAATCGGCATAAATGCTAATGAAATTGCAATAGAAATGATAGAAACAGCAGCATGACATGTTACACTAACCATACCGAGTATTTTCTCTTATTCTCTTATTTTAATGTGTGTGTTATTTATTTTTTTTTTCTTTTCTTTTCTTTCAACTGCGATCTGTTTTGTGACACTTACTCAGAAATGCGTATCACCATTGAAAAGTATTGAGATCTTTAACATGGACTCACTCTGTGTAGCACATGTATTAAATTACATACTATATACACATGTAATCTAATATCATGATCAATTGTTTGGTATGATACATGTATATTAGAATACTGAATGTGCCAAAAAGTATACTTATCTTGGTTATCAATGTTAACAATTTAAAAAAAAAAAAAAATAAATAAATAAATAAATAAATAAATAAATAAAAAAAAATAAAAAAATAAAAAAATAAATAAGAAATAATAACAATGATTCAATGGCGCTGCGGTTTTCCAAGAACATGTTGAACAAAACATGAAAATCCCACAACTTCACATAAGAGAAATAAATGTGTGCTTAGTCTAGACATTTCACGCTGCTATTCCTCTCATTGGATTCATTTCTATTCCAATTCCATCGACATTGATGCAGATCAATCGATAGAGTGCACCTGTTAAAATCATCTAATGAGCTATCAATGAGAAGAACTATTTTTGTTGATACTGTTAATGCCATTGATACTCATGCGCCCCAGCTAGAGTATGAAATGGAGCGACTCGAATCACGCGTTGCCTTTTGTCAAGTCGTCTCAAGAGTTCTTTTGTTAAAGCTCAAGACAAGCAAAATAAAAAATGAATTTTATTTTTTATTTTTTATTTTTTTTTTTTTTTTTTCTGCTTCAAAATTCTTATTTGGTGAGATTGTAAAATACTCCAAAAGTCTAAAAGTCTCCCACCCCACTTTCTCCGGGGTGACGTCATAACGCCCCACCATAAACCCTGGGGTACTACAGCTTTTATGGATGCACTCACAATTACTTTAAATGCATGCACTCAAATATATTTCTCATTGCGACTCTAATACTTGTAACACAGACTTGATTATGTCGGAAATCATAACGCATCAACATAAATAAATATTATAGCGCAAGACAATTATAAAATACACCTCGGAATGAGGTAATATTGACTTGGAAAAATAGACCAAACACTGGCACATAAATTAGCAAATACTCAATTATAATGTTTTTTTTTGTTTTTTTTTTTTTTTTTTTTTTCTGTTTTATTGTTTACTTGAGTGAGAATCAGTCGATTCAAACGTCTTGTGTTAAGTTATTAACCTTATAACTCAAGATATGAATGATTAATCATCATTTTCCAATTCGAGGCGATGAAGCCGAATCGTTTGTATCTGTGGTATTCCGTTACCATAGCGACCTTTTTGGCGCAGTCGCCTCGTGGAATTCCCGGGGTGTTATGACGTCATTTGCAGCTCCACTAGCGGCAAATATGAGAAGGAAACCGATCAGGCGGGAGAATCAGAACCACTGAATATGCGCTGTTCGTGATTCATTAAATAACATGTAAATGATATCAGGTAATTATTATTTTGCGCTGGAATGATTAATTAGGGCGTATATTTCGTAAATTTGCCATTATCTCGGGCATTGTGGTTGATCTTTAAACCACGGCAGCACTCATGTAACACATTCAGCGATATTTTCACTTTTAGGGCAAACAGGGCTCCGGGCAATGAATAGGCATCATTGAACGTGCATGATTTGTATAAATCCGGTGGTACTCGATCCTAAAAGATCGAATGCGGTTCGGTCTCATTAAGTTTTGACGTATTTTCCTTCTGAAACAAGAATCATAATTCATAACGTTTTCTCTTCTAGGGTGGAGAACTGATCACTTCTAGGCTTCGCCCAAGGAAGTGATTATTCATTATTTTATGTAACCGAATATGATCCTCTGTTACATCTTGTGGAACCAGCATTTTCAGGTGGCGCGGTGGAGGATTTTGTTCGTGGATTTCAGAATCCTGATTTAGTGTATGGAACTTTGTGGATTTTTTTTCTCTCTCTCTTCTTCCATTATTATTAAATGTTGACATGCTTATCTATCCACGATTGTGTTAATTTCGACAGCCATCTGAGACGGAATTGAACCCATACATACCACCAAATAAGGGCCATTCACCATTCTTCTTATTCCATCTCATCTCATGCACCGTGAGATATAACTGAATAATTGTTCTCTTTCTCAGATCCGTACGTTCAACGAGCACTTCGAGATCCTTGCTCTTTCTGGGACGCTGTCGGCCGGTGAAGGTCACCTTCACGTGGCCTTGGGCGACAAAGAGGGCAAGGTCATCGGAGGTCACGTGATAGGGGACATGCCGATCTTCACAACGGCTGAGGTCGTCATCGCTGAAATGCCATCCGTCGAATTCCAGCGTCCATTCGATCGGGAAACTGGATATCCCGAACTGCATATTGTGAAGAAGTCAGAGAAATAAATTATATTCTTCAAACGTGTCTTTTTAAATGTCAACCAACACAAGTGAAAAAAAAAAAAGAAAAAAAAAAGAAAAAAAAAAGCACGCATGGGAATGAGGTAATATTGGCTCAAACAATTGGCACCTAAATTCATTATTGGCTAATATACATATAATTATTGTTTTTATCTGCTTTCATTAATTGCTAAATTAAATTAAATTAGAAGCAGTCGATTCAAACGTCTTGTGATATTTTATTAACCATATAACTCAAGATATTAATGATTGTATCATCATTTTCCGACTCGAGCCGAATCGTTTGTATCGATCCGTTTCTATAGTAACCTCTTTTTTTTTTTTTTTTTTTTTTTTGCGCAGTCATAATGTTTATGCACTAGCGGCAAATATGTAAACCAAACCGATTTGACGGGAAAATCAGAACCACTGAATATGCGCTGTTCGTGACTCATTAAATAACATGTAAATGATATCAGGTAATTATTATTTTGCACTGGAGTGATTAATTAGGGTTATATTAATTAGGGTGTATACTTCGTGAATTTGGCGTTATCTCTGGCGTTATGGTTGATCTTTAAAAGGCTCGCCAGAGATTATCCTTAGTTGCTTGGAGATATTGTGTTTGATTTCTACCCCCAAAGATGTAGATGTGACCATGTGACGCCGAAATTCAGAAATCGCGACCTCTTGGAAGGATGTTAGTAGTACATGAGGCAGAAATGATCGGTTCCCATAGCTCAAATCATAACGCACCCATCATATCGCACCCATATTAATGATAACGTTCCTATTGTCATCCCGTTTGGTTCGATTCATAACGTCAATTATTTGCATTTGGGCGAACGAGGGTGGGTGATAAAAAGGGCTGAGTACCGAGTTATTGAATTGAATATTATTGTTCAGTAGCATCATGACCTCATGGTGTACTATTGTGTTGACCTTGTCAAACTGACAAACGTTATGACTGTGCTTGAAAGCAATGAATTCTTGGTATCATAACGCACCGGACTTCCAGGAAACCGATGAGATGAAAGCGATGAGAAGTCAAACTCGAGAAGCAGGAGATAGCTCGCCCACAATACTACCCATAAAAGCCAAAATTAAATTTCAGTAAACATCCATAGCAGAAACTGAAGCTTGGTCACGTGACAGTGCTATTTTCGGGCAACATCGGAAGCTCAATGAAGCGAGACAATCTCTGCGACAGCTGTCGGCGGCCAGAATGTAGCAACACCTGTTCCCAATGATGAGAAATCTCCGATTAACATATTTGATTCCACCACATCACTACTGCAAGGTTAAAAATAAAAACTACAGCATATCAATTGCTATGTGCTTCTACTGTTAACTCGAATCAACTCGGATTATTCTTTGATATAATTGCCAGGTGAGTATCCACGTAGAAGTTCGGTTGCTGTTTGTATGCAACCGAGGAAGTGCGTTATTTTTGGGAATTTGTATTTGTCAACGCTTAATAATTTATAATTTTTATTGCTGATACGACCCTGCTCTGTCTGAGGGTGTTTGATAACGAAATGCAAGCCCATCTGATTAATGACATGCAGCCAGCATGCAGTGAACTCAAAATTTGGGAATTCCTTATTTGAAGATTCGTGATTTGATAAGATGCAGAAATGGACGTCTTTTTCAAATGTACTAAGAACATGCACATCATTTCCCGTTGAAATGTCGTCCAGACAAAGTGACAAACATATATTCCCGATGCAATCATCGCAAAACTGCTTCATCAATTAGGAATCAATAAGATCTGGGTCTGTCTGAGAAGCGAGAGGGGTGGGAGGAGGCGTTCGATGTCGTATTGCTGCTGGAATGACAGCTGATGATTCAATTGTGCATTTCGTTAGAATTGTCGTGCAACATAAACAGACGTAATATGCGCCATAAAATAAGAAAATAATGGCAAAATAGCCAGAAGCCATCAATTCATGGATCAATAGTGCGTGAATTGAAGATCAAATGTTTAGCAAAAACGGCTGACAGGTTCAATTTGTCTCGAGATGTGAATGTCATCGAGCTCTTGCTGTTGATTGGATAAATTCCCCACAACACTGATGCTAGTAGCAGCAGATATTCAATGCGGAATGCATTATGCAACTCACAAGTTACGAAAGCTAACACAACTTTACAACAACAGTGCATTGCATTAGAATACGGGCACGAATCCAAACGCCCTGAATAACAGCATATTGTGAAGATATGTTATTGAGAAATTAACCCAGGCGCAATGCATACTCACAACAGTGTAGCAACTCAGGATACGCGTAAGATGGCTGTGGGATGGCCAGGTTTGCTCCGTCTTTATCTCCGTGTGTCCTCCTTCTCATTTGTTCCCTCTCTTCTCCTCTCTTCCCCCAGTGACGACGCTGTCGACGTCGATGATATGCCTCCTTCGAAGTTGGCCAACACCCGTCAGCTGGAAGTAGCCATGGCCAGGTGCAAGGCATGTGCTGTCTTCTCCCTCGTCATCATCGTCATCATCATCTTCTCAAGGTCATACGGTGGCAGCAAAGCCAAGGATGAACTCGCTGATCTTGATCTTGATCCTAATCTGCTGTTGAAATCACAGATCACCTTTGATGAGATCGACGATGTGGATGACTCGATCATTGCGCCGACCTACCTGAAGATCTACCTGAATTTTGTGCCGAAGGACATGCGCGTGTGTGAGGATCTGTTTCATGACTACCCCTTCGAGTTCAGTCCTGCTTACGACGAGGGCATGAAGGCGTTCATTTGGGCGCTGAACAAGACGCAGAGGTCGTGGGAAGGAAGCAGCCAGGACATCTCACACCAGGTCTGGGCGCTGCACCAGTTGGCCAGACTGCCGTTCGTGAAGACCGTCTGCGAGACTGGATTCAACGAGGGTTGGAGCAGCTTCAATTTCCTCAACGCCAAGGAAGACGTCGTTGTGCATTCCTTCGACATCGGGCAGCACGACTGCGCGCGACCCATGGCCAACTACCTGACCATGCTCTACCCGAAGAGGTTCTTCATCCACTGGGGAGACTCCAAAGACACTCTTCCAGCTTTTATCGAGCAGAACCCAGACTTCAAATGTGACGTCATGTTAGTAGACGGCGGCCACAACTACCCTTCAGCCAAGTCAGAAATCAGCAACTTCATCAAGTTAGCGAACCCGCTGCATAACTTCATCGTGTTTGATGATTACCCAACGGATTGGGGCTGGATGCGCAAGTTCGGAATGCCCTGGGAGCTAGTGAGGCAGCATGGTTTGGTGAAGGAGTACTTCCGGTGCACCTTCAGGGAGGTAGTTCGGGTTCAGAGGGGCTTTGCAGTCGGCACCGTCGTGAAGCCATACTGACACTATAAACAGACGCTTAAATAGGTCAATGCTGTATTCCCCGATATTGTGTACGTATTTATAGCATGGTCTATCGCAATTATGATCTCTGATAATCGATATCTCACTTCGATCGGTGTGTTGTTTCAGCGTCTGTGATTTCATCGATTGCATTCATTTTGTTTTATCCATTTCTGTGAGATTTTCTGTGTAAATGTGTACATTATTATGGTGTGTGCATTTTCTTCATTCTAAGTGCATGCATTGTATATACGGTGATCCGAATAACTATAGATAATCATAGGCTTATCGCTATTGTGTACTAAGGTTGCATGGTTATACAGTGGACGAGAGAACAAAGCGATTAAATGTTTTTTTACACTTACTCTGTTGAACTTCACATCAAAGAAAAATGGGCGTGTCCATCTTTAACATAGCTCCCGTGAATAATTAGGTGATGCTCTTTTCTTTTTGGTGAATTGTTACAGAAGACAGGAAAACATTCCCTCTAATGCAGAAGGAATTGTTGAATGTTTAATTAAGAAAACGAAATGATTAGTTTTTCGAGATGGTGAAGTACAATAATTAATTACATGTAATGACTGGTTATAAATGTTGAATCTATCTTAATTATTCACATTTAACCCATGATGCATGCATCAATAAGCAACGCGACTCATCGTGGGAGGGTTTTGTTGAGGGTTGAGAAATTAGTGGAGAGACCGTTATGATTTGGTGAAGCAATGACCGTTATGATTTATATGAACTGAACCAAAGAACGTAGAATTCTTTGCCTGAATTGACTATTATCATAACGCATTTTGAGAGCCGCGGAATAGCGTCCACAACGACATAATGCATTTATCATCACCATACTTCTAGAATACATGCACACGTAACAAGTTATTGAACTAAAAGGTTGGCGTTATATGAAGACTTTTTATGAATATAAATGAATAATTATAAGATCGAAGGACACATAGTGAAAATCTAGTAGTTGAAAATTACAATTGAGTACTAATGATATGTAGTATGCCATGATGTGTTCTTAAACTAGCTTAATATAAAATGTCAACCGTTCTGTCACTCTGAAATCTAATATGTGATGTACAGGAATGCTGTCAGTACTTAATTTCCCCCCAAATCGGTTAAGAGTATCGATATGACTGCAACCGAGAGAATCGTTAAGATGAAAACCGGATGTCATCAAAAATGCAGTTCTCATCAATTTGCAGTAAATTTGTAGCGACTGTGGTGTAACAGTACGCAGGCGTATTGACATAAAATTGACGATTCTGACTGGAAGAAATTTGGACTGTCCAATCACGAGTCGAAGAAGTGTGTCCGAAGTGAAAAGAAGCACGGTGTAACAGTCTCCATAGTCCCTCGAAATCGTAGTCCGGCGGACTCTAAGTCCTCTTTTGTATAGTGCTAGGACTTCGTGTTCTAGAAACAGTAGTCCGGCAGACTAATATTCCTAGGGCATAATATTATATAGTCCTACAATTAGGATTAGTAGTCACAGTGAAACTACAGACTAGGATGGATTGTCCGCTGCATTGGAGCCAATAACAATTGTACAGGGAGTGAGATGGTGTTTAATACAATTGTACAACTTTATATTAGCTGGATGGACTGCTTGCTTCAATTCTCGATCTATATTTATCAATTTGTACAATGCGGATTCCTTATGGTCAATGACAAGATGGTTTGAGGGCCAATCTGCCTATCGTTTTCCTTGCCGCTCTTTCGGTCTGCTGGATCTCAATGTGGAACAGACAACACATTTCTGTGAGGACATTGTTACAGT
This sequence comes from Capitella teleta, assembly GCA_000328365.1. Lineage (NCBI taxonomy): Eukaryota > Metazoa > Annelida > Polychaeta > Capitellidae > Capitella > Capitella teleta. The sequence goes on along the minus strand of KB308662.1, from coordinate 88,959 downwards.
GTACCGAATTAAAAGTCACCTGCGGGTACCAGGCCTTTGCTTGTATAGAGATATTCGTCAGAAATGGTGTTTTTAACTTGACCTGTGGGCTATTCCTTCGACACAAGTCGTACTTGGAGACAAAATCACAAACTGAGTTGACCATATTTGGCAATCAGAAACGTCGTCGAACCTTGTCCTATGTTTTATCCCACCCAAGATGAAATACAATTAATAAATGAATACAATTAATACAAAGGTGCACATGAGGAAGAGTAAACTATGTTCTCATTCAAATTTAATTACACCTTCTTTCGTTGAGTGAATTTTATGTAAAATATTATTGGCTAACAGGAACTTCATTTCTAATCCGCCTGATTGCTCTGTAGTTGAATGCACCTCCCCGCAGCTAAAAACAAAAATTATTTTGAAAAAAGTTCTGTACATTGAGCCATGAAAAGAGAAGAAAAAAAGGTAACACAGCATTACTTCGGCCAATGAATGATTATCTAATGGGATGACAGGAAGCAGAAGATCACCCACCTTGAAATTTAATAACGCTGTCCTGTGGATCGCTCGCTTTCTCGGAGCTGTGATGCCTTCCAGGTAGGACTTAGTCGTCAAATAATTTCAGGTGCCCCTCAACTCAGAAGTATTTTGAACTTTCTTCGTGATTGCAAATGCGTTTGTTCCCACATTACTATACCCACCCAAAAGAATTGTTGTGATCGGCGCATGATCGACCTATACTCATGATTCCTCATGAACAGACGAACTCAGCAAGCATATATTTCAAAGAACTTAACCTTTGTTACACTCATTCTGCAAACCTGTCAGCATCTCAGCTTTTCTTTTCGATTGAGAACAGCTATATATATACATGATAATAAATAAAATGATAGAGTAGAGGAATAGCCAAACAATCGTACGATTCACCTTTGAAGAACACCAAGTCAAATTCCCAACAGCGAAAGAGAAAATACAAAACGTAAAAACTCTCGGTATCAAACGTAATGTTCAGGAAATGAAGTCCCATTCAGTCCAATTATTCTGTGGAGATGAGATTCGAACCCTTAACAATCCATATCTAAGTCTCACAATGTTACACACTATGCCGTATGAGATGACTCAATTTTTTAGTCATCTGCCACCCTTCTCATATTATGGCGGACTACCATTTCTAGGAATAATAATTCTAGGACTACCTTTTCAGTAGGATTATACATGCTGTTACACCGGCAAACACCTATGAAAAATCACCTATTTTGGTACATCCATTTCACTCGATTTCACATGACGTCACTCGGAATTTCCCAAGATGGCTCACAAGGCGAGGCGAGTGAAAATGAATTCACAGTATTTGCTGAATACGACCAGTTGACTAAATGTTACTATAAATAGCAGCCAATGAGATACCACCTGTCATCGGTGTGTGCCTGTGTCATTATATATATGACCAGGGAATCAGTGAAAGGTTGGCGTCCGCAGACGCCAACTAACAAAAGATATCACATTATGATAACGTGGAGTGGCTTTTGTGGCTCTTTCTGATTCACCAGACATCGACAAATCATAACGCTCTCGCTAGATATCTGAGACTTAGATTCAGTAGTGGTGGTCTTCAATGCTAATGGAAATCGTTGCTTTTGAGATTCATGCTCAACGATTGCAATCATAACGTACCTGATTTCATTCAAATGCCTTTCCATTTTACGTGTGTGCGTGCAGAATCCGCACGCACGCACGCAAGTTCTTGCGTCACACTATTTTCTTTTTGTGCGTTCACAATTGCTGCTAATATGCGAGCAGTATTTCAATTGGCTCCCGTTGCCGAATTTCTCCGCACACCAGAACCGCACGCACAAAAAATGTGAACGACACTTCATATGCAATAATAAATGAGCGCGCTCGTGACATGGTAATTCCTAGAATTTCCAAGTAAATCTAGCGACTGTGCGATTGACTCAATGCACGGCATCGTTAGATGATTTTCTTTTACTTCTCCATGGAACCATCAAATGAACAGCCGTTCGAAGTGTGATCCAGAATCTGTGCTTGTATATTTCTGTAACTAAATCAGTCCATTATTTTATTATAAAATTCAGAATTAATCTACGGCTGAATGACATCAAACTGTCTGCCAAATGAGTGACCGGGTGATGACGCGGGAAGATGTCACGCTGACCTGATTGTATCCGATGCGAAATGCCTTTTCGGTGTCGTCTGCCGCGGTCAGTTTCCCGCGTTTTCCGCAGACGATGATTGGTTAATTGACGAGTGTCGTCTGCTGAGCGGCGTCACGTGAGCATCTGGGAGCTTCTTTTGAAGCGACATCGAAATGCTTTTAGCCTCTCTCTCACTCAAACAAAAGTCTCATAATCAAATTTTCCACCTGTTTTAATCGCTTAAATCTTCTCGTTTTTCCCTATCCATAATTCCCCGCCAATTGCTCCCTGCCGGGCCCACGTGGTTACGTTGCAGAGAGGTCGAAGGTCAAAGCATTCAGTTCCGGTTCGCAGGGCGCGACGCCTGCTCTGCTTGTCAAAATTTAATCATATTCGCGTCTGTGACACGGTTTTCTCTCCTAGGATATTCTAGGAAAAGTGAGAAAAATTCGAGGAAGATTTCTCCATGGGAAGCCGCGTCGTGAATCCATCATTTGACGCATGTCAGCTCGCGGGGGCGCTCAAAATCATAACGTATGCAGGATATGAACAAATCGCTATCTTATCTTAATGACATGGCGGCAAAACATCGCCGTCAAATAATCGCAGATTCGCACTTGTGTTTACTTCTTTTGAAGGACGCACGACGGCGGTTGTCAAGGACGCCGCTCCCGGCATGCATCACAACGCCGGAAGCGGATAGATTCGAGATGATATGAGACTCATGAGAGTCGGTCCTTCCGCTTCAATATTACACGCTGACAAATTCTGTTAAATCTAAACTCAACAACCACCCAAGCCCTCCGCGTTTTCCGGCGATTTCGTCCGTTCTCCGCGTGTTCCAATCTTAATCGGATCCTGTTCCGTTTCGTGTGGATCCGTGGAGCGATTCTCGGCAGGATTCACTTCGGCGTTTGATGACCACTAATTGAGACGAACTGACCCCGAGATAGCCTCGGACTGGCTGACCGACGTCCGATTTCTCACCTTCGCCGGTGACGCGTGTCAAACATAGAACAGAGACGAGGTCCGGGGGAAGAGATCGCTTAATCTGATCAGCCGACGGCAGATAATCCGAGGGAATCGATGACCACAGCCCCTGGGGCAGCGGCTGACCAACTGACCATCATGTTGTGCTTGAGCCACATTTGACATTCTAGGAGATAAGTGATTGAATCTAATTCACGTGGCAGGGGACAGTTTGGCGAAATTATATCTTGAAATAATAATAATACATATAGAAAAACGATTAATGCATTTTTGTGAGAAAGAAAGAAAGAAATGTAAATAAAATAATAGCTATATGAAGAAGATTCTAAGTATATAGGGACATATCTCAGAATGAAATATTTCTTGTCGAAGTAATTAATTAAGGGCATGCTCCTTTCAGTTTACTATGCTAATTATGATAATGATATTATGACTATGATTATTATGAAAAATGTACAATGTATATAGTCTGACCTCCCCGTATCATTTTTTGTTGAGAAACAGTAGTCACGCGCTATTGATTCGTAATGAATCGAACTTAGTTCAGAGAATAAACATGACACGTGACCCTGTGACGTATAAGGATGGGTAATGACTAATTACCCTGGCGACATTTAATCAACCTGTCATCACGTCACCATCCGAAGCCACGTGTCGACGTTCAACCCGGCGCTCCCCCTTCACGAGGCCGAGAAGCAAATATTACGCCGATTTTCTGCTCTTTAAGCAGCTAATTAAAAAGAAAAAAAGCGCAAACCAGCCTCATGAAGACAGCCTCATCCCAATACACCCGACATGCACCAGAGAAATGCATTCACCCGAATCGCACAGTTTACTAAACATGCCAGCCATAATATTTCGCCTCCAGAGGGTAATCCCTCTCGCTGATTATGATAATAAGTCGACAGCAAAATCCCGTTGCGCCCAGCGAGGCATCGCGAGACCGCATGCCACCCCTGCAGCCTCCCCTCCCCCTCTTCCTTCCTTATCAACCCTCTCCTTTCCCTTGTTTATCCTTCGCATAAACCTCCGGGTCATTTCCCGCCAAAACACGACTCATCCGACTGTTCAGTTTAACTCGAGTTTACGGGATCTTCGGCTGATAAGTTAATGATGACATCAATTCAGGTGAAGTAAACACCTCTGACTGCAGAAGGAGGCGGCTGCGTCAAACACCTGTGAAGAGGAAAGCCCAGTCTGTCCAATCTCAAACGAGGCTCCTGTCTTTACTCCGCGGGGACGCTGCATCGGAGAAATTAGACCCTGAAGAAGAGCTGTGTGTGAATTGTCCATTTCATAATATTTGAGTCGTGTGCGTGGCTTGATTTTCAGGTGTTTAAATTGAACATATATAATTACGCACGGAGATCTTTTAGCGAAGCATTCCTCCTCCGTCCGTGTTGACGGTTTAACGTGCAATGAATGGATGCCTGCTTCGGTGCATGTCTACTGATCATGGCGCTGCACTCGAAGCCATGAAACGTGATCCAGGCAGAGAGAAGTCGAGATATTCGCCTGCGAGGCAGCAGCAGCAGGACCTGCATGCTCGTTTCTTCTGCTTGGGAGCGAGCACTTAGAGGCGCCGCTATCATCACAATCTCTTTGTAATCAGCGCTAATCGGGCGAGCATCAAGACTCCAGCCCCTAGCGCCCCTCCCATCAACTGAATCGGCGACTTAGAGGGTGTGAGAAGCTGCGAAGGGGAAGGGGGAGGGACGCCCTCGATGTGTGGGGTATTTAGAGACAACATCGTATTGGAGCCCCCGGTAAGATGAGATCATCGTTTATTGCGCGATTTATACTCGGAATATGAAGAGTATCATGAACATTGGATCCGTGTGTATATAATATGTGCATTAAGAGGGCTTACAACACACTCAAGTCGCCTGCAACTTTGAGGTTGTCGTCTCCGCGAGCCAATAAGCAAAGGTTCTCTGCGTGAATGAGGCTCATTTGCAACACCATATGTTTCGATCGTTGCTGGTAATTACCGAGTGACGTCATTTTCGGCAGTTTCCGTGAAAGATCGCGAGTCAAGGGTCGATAACGAGCGGCTAAAAGCCTGCTTCCTGCTCGAATGAACCGCGTTGGCGGTGATTGGCGGGCGGCACGCGACCCTCCCTCCCTCCCTCTGCCTCTGAATGAGTGCTGCCAGGAGAAGAACGGCGCAGAATTATGCGGTATACTATCTAGAGTATTGGTATTCAGTATAATTATGGCTCTCCGCTTTATCGAATTATGACCAGGACATATATATATATATTGTAATTATGCTGTAATCCGCGAATGCACACAGGATATATATCCCCCATTACCATGCACCATTTCATCCCTCCCCCACTCCCTTTGTCCACATCCCTCATCCATCCCTTTCCCTGTGAACGATGTCAACGCTGTCCATGTGCCGCCGTCGTCTCAACCGGAGCTCAAGTGACCCTCGACCGCTCTCTTGTTGCTCCCGATGGCGTCTTGTGGTTCGGCGAACGATCGCGTCGTGTGCCGCTTCCGTTTGAAGCGACGCGGTCATCAAACGTTCGAGTGGCGACCAAGTCACATTTGTATCTTTTCTGAATTGGCACCGTTTGATTGCTGCTGAGACGGTTACCAGGCAACGGACGAAGCATCTCCCGGGTCAACACCAGAGACGATCCGAGTGCTACTTACGACCTCTCATCCGAATCTGATGTCGACGCCCAACCCCCTGCGTGATGGCTTCATCGTTTGGCGGGGATGCTGTTCCGATTGTATGTCTCCATATACATATATCTTCCTGCTGCGTCCATATAGCTATGTGCTATTCTTGTATATATACGTGTATAGTGATCCGTTAGAGGATGAAAGGGTTATATGTTTTACAATGTTTCCTTTTCCTCATATCGTATTTTAAAATTTTACGCCTTGCAATCGTTGTTATTTTTTATGAGGCAAAAGTTCTAGGACGTATATCTCTAATTGAATAAAATAAATAGCGAGATATTTATTTACAATCTTCAACGTTATGGTGGGCGGTTTTTATAAGCTATGGCAGCCTACCTCTGGAATGGTTTGCCGCTTCATCCCAGGCAGTGTTCAGACCGGGGGACTTTTGAAAGTAAACCGAAAACTGTTCATTGTATTTCTGCTTTTGATCTCTAATTGCATGTCGTTTTGAAGTTTGTCATGTTGTATACTTATTTGATGTTATTTCACTTACGTTACCTCACATTTCAACAGCTTAGCAAGCTATGGACAATGGGGTTTAATCAAATTGAATCAATCATTATTAGTGATTCACAGAGATAATTATAATAAATTGGGGATAATGCTGTCAATATCGGCAACAATAATTGTCGATTTCAGCCTCTCATGCAGCCAATCAGCGACGAGGCTTGATATAAAATATGTTTCAACCACTCGCTGAGGTGCCATCTGTTTCCGCCATCAGTTTACCTGTTTAAAGTGTTTACATAGGTATTTGCGGTTGTTTAATCAGGATCACATCACGGTGGCCACGGATTAGTGACTGATACCTCGTGGTATCCTCTGATTATTATGTGCAAACACCTTCCTCGTGTGATTAATCTTTTTATTATGCTCTTACAAGTGCTTTAATCCAATATGCCTTTTTGATCATTTTCCCCAGTCATGTAAGCTACTCATAAAAATACAGGGAGTAAATGCGAGTTTGAAATTGACATTGAGCTTCTTCGGATAATGGCTTCCGGGAAAGTTCTCGGCCAGGCAAGTCAACGAACGCATTGACACAGAACTGAAAATAAATTTGTCTGGATAAATTTAGAGCAGTTTACCTGACGATAAAAGCTAAATAGCAGTCATCCTCTGAACTTGAGAATTTGTTTAAATGTTAAAAAAAAAAAAAAAAAAAAATTATTTATTATAATTTTTTTTTTTTTTTATTTTTTTTTTGCGCTTGAAGGAGAATAGTACTCATAAGGCGAATATAAACAGCGCAGATACATATAATATTATTATGCCAATCTTCCCTTTACCCGTAATATATGAACACGCAATATTCATTATTGTCTAGCAACACTTTCATCACTTAAGTTCTGTCAAATTCGAATGCAATTTTCCATAAATAATTAATTACATTTGAAACTTGTGAAATCATCCTGCACTTTTTTTTTTTTTTTTTTTTTTTAACCTAGGATAATCGGAATGTATCATGACTCTCTCGGCGGCTAAGAAAGGTCTAATGATTTTCTTGTGATTTATCAGCCAACACTGTTATTATTGTGAAGGTCAACGCTGGCACAATTTCGAGACACTTGGCCTTCATGTCTCAAATTTGAGAGCAATGATCTCATCCGAACTGGTTCTATTTTTTCACATACAGAATAGCAGATGCATGGTTGAGAAATTGGCTATGATATAATCATCAAATTAATTGCCATGTCATATTTCGAATAGAATGACTGTTTACAATGCTCAGATTTTGGGTTTGTTTAATTATCATTGTATCGCGCATGTTGTTTATTTAAAGCCTGAAGCACAATCTGAGGATGTTTTTCTCATTTTACGTTTCTCATTCGTTATAAAATTATACCGTTCATTTTTGGTTCAGTCGAACGGGAATAAATATCGCAGACATTGATGATTGACGATTTTACTTTCACCAAAATCGTAGCTATATTTTATTGGTATAGCATATAATTACACACCCCGATGCTGCGGTGACGTCACAACGCAAAAGTCACACGAATGAAACGAGAGTTCTGACACACGTGGGTGTTCGGTTGCTGGTTTACGACTTCAATATGGTACAACGCTGTGACGTCAGTAATTGACGTTCCATTAATGACGTCAGAACGATTGTCTGTGTTATCATCCGGAATTCCGTTTTCAGTTCGTCAAAATTATATGAGTAAAATCAGTAAATAATAATCAGTAAATAAAGTAAATAATCAGTATAATCGTGCGCCGGAATTTTCGAATTATATTGTCGTGGGAGTGGAATAGACTTACAGATTTTTTCGTATGCATGTCCTGTCACGACCACTGCACGGCTTTATCATGTTTATACATTGTAAATCGTTGTTTCTCAAACCAATAATAATCGTCCAAATTATCGATCAGAAAATGTGAAAAAAAAAAAAAAAAAAAAGCTAAAATCTATCCCTCTCAAAATAGCTCATAATTTCGATTTTCAAGTGGAATTTCGATAAACTTCGATATGAATTACAGTATACAATTGAATACTACTGATCACTGCGAGGAGACATGAACAGCAACGGAGCTCTCACGTGATGATGAGGATGCGATATACCTTTCGGCCTACCGCACACATGCTGCTTCGGAGCTTTTATCTTTTGATCGCGAGTCGAACAGCGGAGGGTGAGGGCCGCTCTTGAGTCGGAATCTCTTGTTCGACGAGGTTTTTGAAGACTTCTAGAATATGAGAGTTGAGAAATTGGAGACCGGGCGATAAAACGCGATAAGTTGTTTGGATTACGCTGTTGTTGGGGGAGATAGTTTCGAGTGTTTTGGTGTGTTTGCGCATCTCGTCCAACCGCAGGCAGCTCTCGCAAATCTCGTTGAAATCTCATGCGTATATCACGTGACAGGAAGTAGTAGGCAGCGAGATTCCAACACCATTGAATGATCATAGTTTTGCATCTTTATTTACACTTATACATTCTGAACACAACATATTTACCTGTAATAATATATAATAAATAATAATAATAAACATTCACACATAATGTATGGGTGATGATATTATACATACGTACACCAAAATAAATCACGTTTATTAATACTGTCATGTGATCAAATCGATCACGGGAATCACACCATTTTGACCTTCACGGCGGGTCAAGGTCACTCACAATATCCCATGATGATACACCGAACACTTCAGCGAGGGTACAGAGCAGCGTAGGACGGCCACCAGTTCAGACCAGGGATGGGTATCGAAGGGAACAGCAGCGGTCGGTTCACCTCTTCGGGGCTGTATAAGCGTCGGTCATCTCGGATCAGCACTTTGACTGCGACTTTACGCGCCGCCGTTGGAACGCCATGATGCTGGACAGCTTGCTGCTCCTGTTGAAGCTGCTTGCGTTTCGTTTTGTAGCGACGGTTCTGGAACCAAATCTTCACCTGTGTCTCTGTCAGTTTGAGCACCTGAGCCAGGTCAGCTCTCTCGGGCGCCGACAGGTAGCGCTGGTGGCTGAAGCGACGCTCCAACTCGAAGACCTGCGCGTGTGAAAACGCCGCTCGCGATCTTTTCTTGCGCGGCTTCGACGACGAACTCCGCGACTGCGCATGAGCAGTGATCCCGTGCGCATGCGCAATGGACTTGTGTTCAAAGTGTGAACCTGACGACGGCGGAATCGAAAGCGAGGAGGCTTCGGTCTCTGAATCTGCATGAGAAGAGAAAGAGAAAAATGAATGATTCGAAAGTTGGATGGCGCTGCATCTGATTCTCATCCGGCTGCAAAGATCGTATTACAATCATGTAACCGATAAAAATGAGAGAGATTCGCTCACAAAGATCGGCTGCATGCGGAGATATTTGCACTCAATACACAAGGTGAATTACTCGCTCCCACAGCGCAGGACCCCAAGGCAATGTGTGGCCGGGATCGACTAGGCGCCGAGCAATAAACAGATCAAAGAACAACGAATCGCAACAGCGAGTAACAAACAATGATACCTGATGCATGTTGTGTTACGCACGCAGGTGCGTCTGACCACAGCGACAATAAACAGTTTATCTTGGCCCCTGACCTGCGCAGGCAGAATACAACCCTGGTGCCGTCGACGGGGGGCGAGCAAGCAGCGTTTTACATTACGATGCGTTTTGTCTCCGGCTTCAAGCCACCTGTCCGTTTAGCTATGGCGTTACGCAAAGGTGTGATTGCCAATCGATGCACTGACATCAAAGGTATTTAAACTGTGTGTACACCTCAAATCACGGAGTGTGTTTGTGTATATAGAAGCGAATCGCCCTTTGTGTTGGAGATTTTAGAGATATGTTATAATTGTACTGATTTGAAGTGAACTGTGCACAGGTTACGATAACATTAATATTATTTTCATTTCATTTCATTTATTACATTTAAAACGCATTTATCAGCAATATCAAAGAACATTCAAATGCGCTGTACAGAGGTAAAAAGAAAAATCATTAAATACTAGAAAATGCAAGGTTAAAATAGAAAGTCTTAAGTTGGGCTTTAAAAGCATCAAGCGATTGCTGGTACTGTAGGTTGGAAGGTAATCAGTTTCAAAGGATGGGTGCTTGATGGGCGAATG
>KB308662.1:68019-78518 GCA_000328365.1 Capitella teleta | reverse complement strand
GGCAATGCACTACATGTATATATAAATGTATTGAGTGNATAACGTTCGATTGTTTTAGAAATTCAATGTACATATAAACGAAGAACAAATTCACTCTTCTGAGGGAGACTGCAGTCTTCAATCCGACGCTGCAATTTTCAGCAAATAAATCAATTCGGAGTGAGTGTAATCTCCTAGATGGTCAAGCATATGTCCGTTGATGGATGCGGTGGTCAACGCCAATCAGTGGACATAACTCCTGGGCACTTGACCACTGATATGGACCCTCGATACATCAAGGCACCAGATTCAAACGCATGCAGCGAATATCGATGGAATTGGATTGAGCCGACTGGTCAGTTGTCCGGTCGGTCGATGCGTGACCTGACCATAATCTATGCACAGCCGGAAGAAGCAACCCTCTCCGCCACCATTAATGCAACTCGGACGATTCAACAGCGGTATTTTTGATGTGAAGTGAATTTTGTTTATTATTGAGATCTGTCAAACACCGCGCGTTTCGTTTTCACGATGATCCTGGCATCTTGTCAAATGAACCGAACCCAAACAAATACGGGCGACGAGTTATAGCTTTGACATACGTTGTACACAACTCGTACACGTGTAAATACAGCATCCGTATACATACACAGGTATACATTAACAAGTATTTCGACCAGGACTGCTTATAGCAACGCCGATGCGATTCGCATACTGTGTGTATTGGACCAACGCGCTTAAACTCCCGTTAAACCGCTAGCTCAATAAACCGGTCATAGATCTGAGCATGCGTGGCCGACAGATCTTTCGGGTTAATCGGGAGACGATTGAACTGGATTCCGAGAAAATTCCCAGAAATCCATAAAATCCGCCCAGAGGAATAAAAAATGGCGGATAATGACGTCATCACAGGAAACGGAAGTCGAAAGATCAACTCTTGGAATCCGACTTTTCTTTGAAGACTTGCGAGTCGGACGCACGCCGTTCTGTTGATACGCCGCTGGGCATGCGCAATTGGAGCCGGCCAATTTGACCCCACGGGTCAACTGGCAAATGACCGCCGGATTAGCTGATCTATGGGCGCCTATCACAACACGGGCGCGTGGTGATGCACAAACGCCCCCTGGCGAAAGGGGTCCTCTTGCAACGCCCTATGTGCACGTAACGCCAGCCTCGGGCTGAAAGTTGACATATCGCACAAATTTATCGATTTCACACATTATGTTTTACTCTCTCTTCGGTCAGCCGAAGTTTCCGGATTACGGGGCTGGGGATTAAAAATCTGGCCGGGTGGTCAAATCGGGCTTCGTCCGTCCATTCCGAATGAGGTCAATTTGCTGCCGAGTCTGGAGAGCGAGTGGCGTTTTAGTGTTGAGGGCATGCAGCCATAATGCTCCCGATGCATCTGATGTTTGTTGTCGATGTCGACAAACAAACATTCTACTTGCAAAAACAAAGACCAGCTCATTTCACTTGGCACAATAAACACCGCTGCTGACGATTTCATCACCAAGGGAAGAATGATGTAGCGAACACGAGAAAATACCTTCACCGGTTTAATTACAGGTATAATCATTAAATCGAAATGTTACATGCATATATCGTGGTATTTCTAAGTGAGTGGTAGCGATTTCAGATATTGACAGTTCGGAATAAACCTGTCCAATTATTCATAAATTACATGCTTGAACTTTGAGAGTTTATAAATGCGAAAATGTCAACAGTTTCCCCCGAGTAATTCTTGCTAACTTGATTTGTATATAAGAAGTTCAAGAATTACACAAGTACTTCATCGAATAAAGTTCAATTGTAAAATACGCGCATAATATAGCTTAACTACCCCGCAAACAATATATCAAATTATGTCAGTTGCAGCCGTGGTCAGATTGATCATCAGGCGAAGTAGCCGGACATTCGATTTGTGGCTGATGTACGACATGATGAAGCCGCCTGGTAGACACACCTGCGAGGGTGTATGTGAACACCTTTTGACTAACGATGATGAGCGACATCAAAGTGTTTACGTGTCAGCGCTGAATGGTATAAACACGTTGAGCAAACAGTCGGAGATCGCCTTCGCAGTTGAGTATCCCAGATGACCACCTAATGCCGCCCACAGGTGGACCCGCTCCTCCTCCGCGTGCGGTGCATCGCGCAGGTAAAAGGTGTGTTGCATCGTCGGCAGGCTGTTAACATTGATGGTCGCGTAATTAACCAGCAAGAGTTTTTATGCGCGCGAAATCCGGCGGCTTGTGAAGGTGAATCCGAAGCGGGAATGTCTTGATTTCGCTGAGCATTGGGAAGCATTGGGAAGCAGTGGGTGGCCGAATGACACGCCACTCGTGCCTGTCATTCGGCAAACGATGCGCTAAAATATTTGTAAACAATCCCCCGTGAAGAAACCGCATCGACAGAAAGCATTCCATGTTGGAGACGCACTAAAGAGGACACGGGATACTTCGCACCGATAACGATATGATTTTTATAGAAATGGCCGATGCCCGGCTTCCGGGTGGAGTTGTATTTCTGGCCTCGTTTTCGGTTTTCTGTTCTGCGTTTAAATTTAACGCTATTTTTGTACACCTGTTAACAGCGTGTTGGATCCGTGTCGCGTATATCCTGGTATGCGCATGACGTAACGATGAATACACGAAGAGAGGAAGAATTGATCGGTTATGCAATGATGCTATGTCGGAAATCGATTTGTCGACAAAACTCTCAACGATTAACAATATTGTATCCAATAACTGATACACATTTCATGTGTATCCTTTTCTTATATCAATGATCAAGTTGTACGGAAGTTCATTACATTATACGCCTAAAATATGCCTAACATACGCCTAATATATGCCTAGCTGGAAGACCTATAAATAACTTGGCATGCAGAATTTAATTAAAAGAAGATGATACAATCATGAAATTGCCATTCATCATTGCTAACGTAAAATGAAAATGCTGTGCATTTACATTTACCGTAAATCGTACCAAATCTCGGCGTTAATACACAACCGGAATGCAGAGGCAGACGCCGGTATCTATAATATTATTGACATCACGTGAATGCATCACTTGAAATATTCACGTACATTTCACACTTCTGACCTCGCATGCAAGTTCGTCGAGATCGAGAGAGGGTGGTTGGTGTTGCGTAATCGCAGGTAACTGCCGTGTGCAAGGCGACTAATTTACCCCCCCCCCCTCCCTCCTCTTCCCACCTGCGCACGGGTGCAATTAAGAAGCAACTCGAACTGATCGGTTGAATCAAAGCGTATTTGGGATTATCTCTAATCCGCTCATATAATTGATTTAACCTAACCGCAGAGCATGACCAGTGTGTGTGCTTGAAAATATGGAATGCACTTCACGCAGGTATTGATATGGCTAGCAATTAGTAGACCCGACGCGTCTAATGGGCTTGCGTGTAAGAATGAACAACTTCTAAAAGGATGGCAAATTGTACACATTTGTATATGGAAGTAGCTTGGCATCAAATTCAGTTTGATATCAAATGGGAAGCTTGGTGTCAAACTCAGGCCAAATACTTACCGAGATTAGTTTTAATCATTTTATTATATTTATTATTTAATCATTTTATTTTCTATTATGTGTGTCGGTGTTGCTCCCTGGTTATTCATTTTCCTTTTATGTTTATGCTGATATACCAGGCATACTACTGATTACTGGTAGTGAGTCAATGCTAATACAACTTTAATCAACTGAACTGAGCTGAAATATAGCTCCGCAGCTCAAATATTTCTGCTCTCTGATTGGTTGAAATTCATAAAACTGAGTTCGATGTCAAGTTCGTTATTTGGTATAAAACTGAGTTTGATGCCAAGTGGTTACCTTTGTATATTGGCACATTTCAGTGGAATATATTTGCCTTCACCCAACCTATTACAATTATGACGAACATATTTTGTTTTGAATTCACCAGAAATTTTGTTTAACCTTCCTTCCATTATTGTATGCACCATTATGCTGTCCTGCAATCAAATTATCTATCTATACATGGAAAAGAGAGGAGGGGCGCATTAATTTTGGTGATTTCCAATTTACATTAAAATCATGATTTACTAGTAGATTATTGAAGATGTGATTTACAATTATTCCCGGGTGAATCCGCGTTATGGTGTTACGCACAATTAAGGGGGAAAGCACTGGAACCCGATTTCATTACAATCGAAGGGGGTGCAATCAAGATTTTTTTTTTTTTTTTTTTTTTTTTTTTTTTTTTGTTCTTATGTCGAAGAATCAGTCGATCAAATCGAGGCGATATACACACAGATGTACGAGTGCAGTGACGCACGATATATAGTATACGCGCGTGACCAATTATGTCACATGCATCCCGTATATAAATATCCTGGTTTATTTAAGCTGCGCATTAATAACTATAGAATACTTTATAGTTAATGCGAGTAAATCGACTCAGATAAAAGATGCAAGCATTTGTGCGATTTGTGTGGAATTTCTCGAATCCCTGAAACGAGCAGAGCACTTTTGGGGGGAAACAAGTGCTTCTAAAAACGAAGAATACTTCGTTCAAGTTGTTGTACTTTTCTTTCTTTCTTTTCTTTTCTTTTTTCGATTGAGGAATTTTTACCGACGACCGCGAAATCGTTTGAGGGGTTTCAGAGTTTCAGTTCGAATGGTTCCATGCATGGTATATAAGCAATACACTAGTATAATATACGCAATATACACGTGTCATACAGCAGCTTTCCATATTATATAGTGATTCATCTATAATTTGTTTGATTGGTGTGATTGCATGTATATATGACGTGTGTTAATTATGACAGAGTTGCCCTCTCTTGCTCTTACTATATATTGCTCTCTTAATTACCCTGATTAATCACTTCGCCTGTTGAGACGACCTTAGCTTAGGTAATTGAGTAATTGTGCAAGAAACTTGGATGATAATAGATGCTCAATTTGCAGAAGAAAACATGGACTGCCATTTACAAGCCTTCATTCATCACCACACCTAGACATACAGTGAACGATTTCGAATAATTATGCATCTGAGTATTGGCCCCAATAGATGCATTTCTGATGTATCACTTGGATATTCATCTCTACTTATAGTTTTAGCGGGGGGAATGTCATTCAACCGTCGTGTAAATGCACTTAAACCATTGATGACATGCGCACTGGGTACTGACCTGACATGTGCGTCAGTTCCTCTGAATCGCCCACACTCAGATCGACGTCGTCATCGTCCTCGTCGTCCTCGGCCTCTGACGTCGCGGTGTCGTGTTTGTCCATGTCATCCTCTTCGGAGGCAGCGATGCGTGACGCGTAGTCGAGACGCCTGGCGGTCAGATGCTGAACCATGGCCTGCTGCAGGAGAAGGGTCCGGTTGGTCATGTCGACGCCCGATGTGTCGATGCACAGCGGCCGGCTGCACGGAGCGGCGTTGTCTGCCTTGGGCCGGCCGCCGGTCAGCAGGGCGTCGATGGAGAAGGGGCTTGCAGTGGCTGCCTGCATGTCCACTTGCGTCACGTCGTCTGTGGGATGCATTGAAGCCTGCCGCCGTCTGAAGGCATGGCACGCGAGCAAATGACCTGGCGGTGGATTTAGCGATCAAGTCCTTGCTGCTTGATCTCCTCAGCAACCGATGGATCGTGAAGCTGTTGCTATGGCCGCAGCCAATCAGCGCGTTAAGCTCCGCTGATTGGCAGAAGCAAGCCCCGCCCACCGCACTGACGCAAACCAATGTTCGCTGGTGGCTTGTTCGGCGTGACTTACGGTGAGCACAATGAACGAGATAACGCCGCTCTTCCTCTTCGTCGTGATTTACTCTACTCGCAGCTGCTGCCGGCACTCCGCCACCCGCAGATGCAGCCGCCAAGACCCGCGCCCTCCCCGGCCCGAGGGCCGCACGATCAGCCCGTGGGGTCCGCGGCATCGAATTGCGACTTTTTAGTGTTGAAATCCTGTTGGTCGGCGATCACTTATAACGCAATCGAGAGGAGAAGATCAGCGATTCGTACCAGGATTCACCGCAAAACGGATCGATGCGCGATGTGGCGCCAATTTCAAATGCAGCGGCACTTAGACGAACAACCGATCGAGATTGCGCAAAATTAATTCACTCATCGTGTGAAGAAAGTGAAATGGACAAATATGATGCACGAGATGAACAAATCACATACATATAATATACATACATATATCGAGATATCGAGATATACCTGGTATACTCGCATCCCGATTATACTATTTTAAGAGATTTGGGGATATTTGGCATGCACTTGAATTACAGTTTGTAAGAATTCAGTTTCTAGCATCAGCACCCCTGTGTACTCCATGATTTTATTGCTGTGGCTTATATCAGTATATCACTATCACTGATATAAGCCTATATGCATGTATGCCACAGAGCATAGCTTATCAGTGGCAGAACTGCTTTTTACAGCTTCCCTTTACGCCCCATTATTTCTTTAATTTTCCGCTAAGCGGCGCACCGAATGCTTGGATTGAGCCCTGGCGGATGGTGCGGGAGATGCCTGGATCATCCGAGGGATGATGGCGGCAGTAAGGAGGCAGAGTGAGAGGCAGGAAGCAATTCGCGGTGTTTATTGTGATTGTTGATCGTGGTCGCATTTGGCAATTTGATCTTTTAATGCAGAGTTCAATGGTCTGCAGGTGCGTTTGTTTGCAAGACAAGAGGGCTTTGCTAGGGAAGGGAGAAGGATGAGGTGGAGGATGAGGTGGAGAAGGAGGTGGAGGATGAGGTGGAGGATGAGGTGGATGAGGAGGTGGAGGATGAGGTGGATGAGGAGGTGGAGGATGAGGAGGTGGATGAGGAGGTGGAGGATGAGGTGGATGAGGAGGTGGATGAGGAGGTGGAGGATGAGGTGGATGAGGAGGTGGGGGATGAGGTGGAGGAGGAGGTGGATGAGGAGGTGGAGGAGGAGGTGGAGGAGGAGGTGGAGGATGAGATGGATGAGAAGGTACATGTCGATAAAGAGGAGAAAGATGTCCGAAGATCAGTCGAGAATCTCGTGTGAGTTCAAGGAAACAAGTCAGCCACGAATTCATTTCGTCTCCCAAATTAAGTTAGTTGGTTATGATTTTAATTGTATATGTAATTACAACGTTTCGCCTAAAAGGAAGCCTGGGAAGCAAGAATATTGCACTGAACGTTGACCGTGGGCAATGATCACGAGCGAAAGTCATTATCTCGAACATCGTCCCGTGTGTTCATCTAGTCAAAGATCATCTCATGTCGCATTTCCATTGTCACGCCTCTATATAAGCACGGTTTTATCATATCAAATAACTCAACCCATTCAGTCCACTCTCTCGTTACAAACCTAAGTGCTGCCCCCAAAAGCTCCTGTGGCTTCGGCGAAGCTTGGAATCTTTGATGCTCATAATGCTGCGCGATGGACATTATGAAAGTTGTGCGGTCGAAATTTGCATTCTTCAAAGAGCGAAGCGAAGTGTTTAATCATTGGGAAATAATGAGAGATAATGAGATCGAACAAATAAATAAAACTGCAGCCACAGGAATAGCATCAAAAGTGAAATTGTGCATCGAATGAATACATGTGTGCAATTTGAAATGTGATTGGCATCTGTCTGCTCCTTACAACCCCCCTCCCCCCCCCTCCCCTAAAATGATAAGAGTAGCAATACCTCCGCGATGTCTATATATCCTCACATAAAAAGTATTCTTAGGGCGTCAGGCCCCTCAGAAGAGGTTGCACATAATGTGTTTCACATTTGAAAACTATTGATGTTTTCCAAATTCAGCAAAGCGATTTTCTCTTACAACAAATTCAATAATTGACCTGTACCTAATTTGTGAAAATTAAGAGAAATAGACACATTTTTTCGCAACTTAAAAGGAACATGGGGATGGATAAAAGGAGTAATCAATCATGTAATATTTTTACAGTTGGCTGTTGTGTCACACAGGCGGTACGGCGTGCTATCGCCCAAGGCGAAAGATATAGCGCAAATTAAAGATTGAACAATAGGTTTTTTGTTTTTTTTTGTTGGTAATTCCACGTGGTAATGACATGATGAATAATAAATTTCAAAACACAAGACCTTGAGGATATCACAATTGATGGCAAATCGAGTCCATCCCGTGCGGTGACATTTCAATTTATCTTAATTCTGATTAATCGTTCATGCATCGCTCGCTTTATTGTGTCAAATTTGGTTGTGTCTGTTTAAAACTCTTTTTCTTACTTTTTTTAGTCACCTCTCTGAACTTGAAAATGAATATAAGTAAACGTACAATTATTGTTTGATCTTTATTATGCCGATTTCGTTTCCATGGCGACATCAATCAACAGCCGTTTTGTTGGAAATACCTTGTCGACTGCAAACTGTGATTCCATCCCGCTCTGGATATATGTACTGGCATAATTATACTTATAGATGTAACTATATTTCAAGGAAATTTATTCATCTAAATGATCAGAAAGTATTATAGCTTAATGAGATTTCTGTGATGAGAAGAAGTTAATCCAATTTCGTCGGCGGATCACAAGGTTAGAGTATTTAATTAATTGCATGATCGTACTGAGTATTCGGGTTGGAGGGGGAAATATTATAGAGATCATAATATGTTTGCTTACTGCATGCTAATATATAACATGTACACACAAGCGCAGTTGATACATTCGTATATGCCAAACTGATTAAACTGGATTTAAATATTTACGAATTTCTGAACTTAATTACACAAGTGAAAGAGCACACCTGTATAAAGTACGCACGATTCATGCATTTGTATTATATAAGGCTTAAGTATCCCATACTACGAACTATGATGACACGCACTGCCATTCAATCCCACAAAATTTTCAAATGTTGGTGTCAAAAATTTTACACCAATAATTGTAGAATTGATCGAGAAATCCACTCCAAAAATCGCCAATTAGCAACTTTCGCCACGGTAATGGACGGCCACCTGGCACAGAGCATATTTGAGCGCGTTTGATTCTGCTTGGGTGATATGTCGGCTGCCAAAGCATATACACACTGCATGGCCATATCTATGCTATGTATGTTAACATAACTAGCGTTCAAACAATTCGCTAACGTAAAGCATATAGAATTATCATGATTGAATGACCAGGAGTGACGGGACACAGGGCTGTTGCAACGTTCGGGTCGGCGCAAGGAAGAGGGAAGATTCTGTGGGAGGGGGAAAAGAGTTAAAAGAGGAGAAGGGTGTTTACCACATGCTGCCGCTGCTGCTGCGTAGAGTGCTCATCACCCAACGCACTTTACTTCAGCGAGCAGAAGATGCACTCTAAGTAGAAGGCGTCCTTAGACCGACGAACAAATCCTCAGCAAGGAGCACTTAACTGATTTATTTTCAGTGCAGAGTATTTTTGCGTGTTGGTATGTTGAGTATATAGCTAATGGTTCAGCCAATTGAAATCGAGACATTTCGAACTTCGTGTCTTCTCTTGGTCGACCAAGTGCGAGAGAACCGTGTTTTTGAAGCTAAATTCGTAATCATAACGCACTTTCTGATGGTCACTGACATGTTGACAGCCTATCGTCGCCTCGAGGCGTTTGCTGTTTATAGGTCATAACGCACTTATTAATACCACATTGTTTCGATTACAGGGGA
Organism: Capitella teleta; assembly: GCA_000328365.1. Classification (NCBI taxonomy): domain Eukaryota; kingdom Metazoa; phylum Annelida; class Polychaeta; family Capitellidae; genus Capitella; species Capitella teleta. The sequence continues at coordinate 68,926 of KB308662.1, read as the reverse complement.
CGCGTGGTCAACTCTGAAGGTCAAGCAATTTAATACCTCTGACCTTGAGTGGAAATTGGAATATTTTTGCTTTGACAGTATATGATTTTCCTATTCAAAAATATTTTGTCTTGTGGTTATGCATCAATCTACGATTTCTGCACAGTGCAAGCAATGTAAGCTCCGTTATATGATTAATTTTATTCGTTTACATATACAGGAATATATTATATATACCAATATATACTGTGTATTATTATTCATACATTTATTATTAGTTTTAGACTTGTATCAGCCTTTGAACTTTGAACGAGATCTCTGTGGTTTGGGAAATACAGCATTTGTGGTTGAATCCAGCCAAATCTTTCCCGAACCACGGAACTTGGAAACCTTTGGAAGTGAATTTCCCGATTGAGGAGGGATTCGATTGGTTCAGTGGGATGTTGTGGGATCTGATGATGAGAGTATGGAGCAGAAAATGAAAACATGGAATTGCAATGTTGCCTGTAATTTCCCATTTTCTATTTTCATATTTTGGTTGAAGTGGAAAATTTAACGATATCTCTCTAAAATGATAAATCATCCTAAATGAAACTTTTTTTTTCTAAACTGCTGTTCCCAGGGGAGCAGAAATTAAAAGAGGGTTATCTATGCTGGGGAGGGGGCGGGTTGTCGACTCAGAGCCCCCCTTGTGTTCTTCTGCATCCCCATTGTAGGCTACAGGTTGCGGTTGTACTGGGTCATTCAATTGCGATGATCAAAACAACAAAACAAAACCTCTAGGTTTACTAACAAACCCGTGATAGACACCTCTTGCTCAGCAGATATGCGCAGTGAGGAAAACGCACACTTTAGCCACACCTGTAGGCAATGTAGACACAGAATAATATTTTCCTAATATGAACGAAAATAATGATGATATATCANA
>KB308662.1:31055-67433 GCA_000328365.1 Capitella teleta | reverse complement strand
TATTTTGGAAAATGCATTTCACTCGACTCGATTTCACATGACATCACTCGGAATTCCCAAGATGGCGCATAAGGCGAGACGAAGGAAAATTAATTCACAGTATNTGCTGAATACGACCAGTTGAACCTTATAATAATAATAATAATTTATTTCGTACAAAAACATGTACCGGAAAAATGAAAGGATAAAGAAAAACAAAAACGGTAATGGTAAATATAAGTGCATATTCCATTGAAGTTAAGTTTATCTAAATCATACAGTGCATTAAATCCACGGGTCAACTGACCTCTGATCTCTCACCCACAAGGGTTGCCTATAATATATGCCTTTCGACCCACTTCATGAATGTCGAAATCTTCAGAATGCGGTGAACATGGTATTCATAACGGTCTAATGAGACCTTATGATTCTAGTCTTTTCACATCGGAAAAAAGTGCGTTATGAATCAAGGCGAGACCGCTGAGGCACGGTGCTGCGTCGAAGTGCAAGTAAAACCAGCTCACGAAATACGTGTACAATCAATGCGATCGTGTAATGGACTTCATGAATTGGTGCATAGAACACTTTAACCAGTGTGCATCTGCCGAGAATACGAGCCATTCACCTGTTCACGCACTTGCATTTTGAAAACAAACAGGTCTCGCTCGTTTAGAACTAAAACCGCGATATACAAGCAGTGTCAATTACATTCCGATGAAATGATCACTACAATTGTACAAGAATGATAGACCTCTGTGTATTTGCAACATTCTTAAACAATTAATTATCAACAAACAGGCTGAATAATAAATACACAGGAATTACGTCTAAACAATACATTCCTTGCGACGAAATATTATGCCCAGTGGCTGGGTAGGGCGACGACATGCACACTAAAGTGCGGAGTGAATTATTTAATAATCTCATCGCTAAATGTATATTCGGGAACAACGCTTGGAAAATTGTGTTAATGTTAGTTGAGTATTCTTGGGTGATATTACTCAACGCAAAAGCAATTCCGATGTCAACGAAGTCAATTAGGTTATGCAACCATTTAAGTGAATACCATATACACGTGAACACTTGAACAACTGACACAACATTCTTTTCGCGACGCCCGTTATGTTAATGTAAAACAAATTGAAACGAGGCTCCAGGAAGCCGTCCATATAATCACATGCGCATAAATTATGGAGGTTTCAAATTTTCTAAGTGGTCTTCAAAACGTTGTAAGTACTTTCTCCGAGTACTTTGTGTGAATACTTTGTGTACCTTTGTCGATGATCGCTTTTGAAGCCTCTCATTATATCAATATTATCGTATCTTGTGAAGAACTTTCAGCAGTCAGAAGTCAATGTTCAAGGGAAGCAGGTGAACTGCGAAGTGAAAATGGAAAGAAATGCAAAAGAAATGGAAAGAAATGGGTGAACGATTAGCACCGGCTGGTGAGGAATTTGCGAATACTTATATTTATTCATGAAATGACATTTCCGTTTATTTCATCATAGTAGTGGTCATTGCGAAGGATAGAATGAGCGTTCGATGGATACATTCTGCTCTTGATCCACTGCCACAGATCAGTCTCGGAAGCAACCGGAGCGGAACTAATGAACATCATCTCTGCCCTGGCGTCATCAGTCACCCGCGTGTTCCGGTCGAGCACTGTATCCACTTGCGATCATCTAATTATGTAATAGGCAAAGTTATATTGGAAATTCTGATTTACACGGTTTTCCCCTTACGATACGAGGATATTTGGATGTTGTGAATTACGGAATCACTTAATTCCTAATGCCGATGATTAATATAGTGACTCCATCACGAGAGAGGGCAAGGGTCAAACCCCAGCCACAATACGTCACTCATATGCCACGACTTCCCCCTGACTCAGCCGCGCCCAATGCACCCTGGTGGGACTCCATTTGAATGCGACGGCCGGCGAAAAGCGTCGCACAAAAGTGATTAATTCGGGCAATTGTTGCTCAAATGGCGAAATCTGTTGCTGAATCCATTCAACAGCGACATCATGTTCAGCTTACCAGAACACATGAAAACGTCATGGCGAATTCACCTGATTATCGCTCACCTCCATAAACTTCCATAAAAGTCATCAGCACGGCTCGCCATCTTCCTTTGTGGGCACGAAAGGTGTCTGACGCATGCTCCCGTGCTGCGTCAATTAATTGCTTATATGTCTAACAGGGGCACAACACGAACGGCATACAAAACAAGTGCGTTATGATTACCAAGTTCCGTGAGCAACCCACGAGTGCATATAATACTATAGTATAGCTCACTTGTAAATGGAGGAACGTTATTTCTACTACTCATACACCACACATTTCCATTAGACCTTTTATAAGGCAGCCTTAATTGATTGAAACAAAACCTTCAGAGCCATGCAAATACCACGTTATGTGCCCCGAGGCACACAGCAGCAGAGAGCGTAGATACAGGAGCAGTGAAGCGCTTCGCCATCTCAACACTTCGCACAATACCGGGCGGATACCCCGCCCCCGTGTATACCTGTCAAGGTAGGCTAATCACCCACGACAATCATGTGATTAATTGCTCATTTATTTCACTTCATTTCCGCGGATTTCTCAGCTTCTTTGTGACCTCTTAACCTCCGACCTTTGCCCCCTCGTTTGGGACAGATGTACGAGGCAATGCGCCCTTGGGTGGTCCCCCCTCCGAACCCCCTTCTGCGGGGGGTGATAAAGCCGAGCTGTCGTAGCAAGGCGAACTCCATCACCGGGTGCATTGGGTTTCTATGCGGTATTAATCACGTTGTTAATGAGACTGTTAATTGAATGTTGCTGCATTGAGAAGGGCGCCTCCCCCCTCCCCTCGCATTTCTTCTTTTCATGCGCAGTTGATGAATAAAACTGTCGCTTTGATTGCGTCAATGTTGAACTATTGTGTTGAGTAATTGACTTTTGAAAGCATGAAAAGAGCTTTCTCTAATTCAACCCACGAGTGCATAATTTTAAACTCAGATGGATTTTTTCCCTCCTCATGTGTGTGTTACGCGCATGCGCATGTATGTAAACATAAGGATATGCATGTAGTTTTATTTATGGACGACCCAAGTTATTACACATACAACAGCATACTCGCTAAATCATCTCGGTTATGAAAGTTAATCGTTTTTGAAGTGTTCTATATGCATAGGTGAATATGCAGCCCTTGTTGTAACATGCATAGGACACTCATGCATACATATTGCATACATCCAGGCATGCTGATATACGGAATCTTCATATTGCACGATGTGACCCTTTGAAACATCATGAACATATCTCACCCATGATGCAGCTAAAACCACGCAATATGACATCTGTTGGAAAATCTTAGCTAAAACATCAAACATTGCGCCAAAATGACATTTCCATTGGCCTAATGCCTCACATTGGTATTCCACAATAACAACATCACTATTATACGGATACAAACATCACCAGTTGTGTTTAAAAGTAGGCGTGGCTTCGTTGTCATGGCAGCCTGGAAGTCATCGAAGCGTGTCGGCTGCTTCACCAAATAGGGAGCCCGCACTCGGAAAGGGGCGGGGCTAATGTTTCAATGCTTGTTTCGTTTGAACCGAAGAGCAAATAAAAGTATACTTGAATGTGAAGACACTGTGCATTCAGTACTTGAGTGGATCTCCTACCTGTGCTGCTCAGGTGATTGGGGATAGATTCACTGGATTAAGCATGTCGACTATTTGATGTGTCTACTCATCTTCCGCCTTCTCCTCTCGCTCGATATTTCGACATGTTCTTTGTGAGTTTCTTACGCGGGAGTTTTGTGTGAGCACTGGCTTCGATTGTTTCTCATATCATATTTTCATTACATATATTTTTTAGTGTATAAACAAGATAATTTATTACCCAACTTGTTCCAGCTATATTTCTCTTAACTTAAAAAAAAAAAAAAAAAAAAAAATATATTTTTAATGTATATTTCAAGTTTCTTATGGTAAAGTTAAGCCGTAATTTCTTTGGTTATCCACCCTGAAAGACTATTATATGAATGCAGGTATCAGTGTAGTAATTAATTAATGAACCTTTACTATTGAGTCAAATATAATTTAGAAATTTTGATATTAATAATTTATCAATAAATATTGTTGTAATGTTCAAATTGAATTCATAAATCAAAGTTTTTTGGGGTTTTTTTTTTATTCAATAAAAAACGCGATCACACCAAAAATGATGCAAACTCTTGCTTGTTGTCGCATTTTGTATGTCTATATGCCGTAAAAAAAAACAGCAATTGATAACTGTATAATTCCCATGTCTTCTGACCTTTGCGTTCTAACAAGGACAGAATGCTGAAATTAACCACTTCTAATAGAGAGTTAACAAAGTGAGTTACTTGTGTTGTCAAGTAATTAAGAACAGTAATTAAGAGAGGAATGCCGTTTCAGAGATGTGTCTGTGAGATCATTGGCGCTACAAAAGCCAGGAAACCGCAGTTTTTAAAATTACCTAATCTCGTTATAGATGTGAGATATCAGATCGCTGAGATGCTTTTTATAGTTTTTATTCGCCATAAATGTTATCAGTTTATATACTGGGATATATATGGTAGCATTTCATGCCCAATTCATTGCGGTTTTACACCTGTGAGATACATAGTATATGCATTAAATTGTATATTTTATTTACACTCGAATACAAACTGTAGTAACTGTTAATTATGCCCATAGTAGTACAAATCAGGTCATCGCACTGCGATTGCGTAATAGGTGCTAATCAGATCAGCTAATGAGGGTCATTCAGGGGTCATTGGATCGCTGTGTTTGCACTTTTTATAACCCATCAGGTGCAGAGAAGGCGATCAAAAGAAACCCGCTTCGATCTGACAGTAACCGCCAAATCGAAAAATACCGAAATTTAAAATTTTATGCTCAGTTTATATTTGATTTATGTAGATTATTATTTTTTTTTTTTTTTTTTTTTTTTTTTTTATGTTTAACGTTCTTGAGTTCCGTTTTATGCAGCTAAATAGCATTAATAACGTGCATTCGGAGTATATTTAATGACTGGAATCCTAACAACCATAGCTCACACATTGTTGGCTGTAACACACGTTGAGCCTCACCTGCAGTGCATCTGCACGGCGATGATTACATTGAACAAGTTAACGCCAAGAATAGCATGACTAAATATTATGTCACCGTCGAACACGGCCGAGTTTGTGAGATACACTAAATTAAATGCCATAATTACCTCTTCTGCGTGTGAGATTCTGGGTCATGGTTCAGCATTTCTTAGCGTGGCATACTCAACAGCCTACTTGTGGATATATACACAATGTATAATTCAGATTACTTTTCTCATACAAGCTTTAAATAACGCCAATAAGCAAAACGAGCAAATGACGTATAACAGGGGTTTCCGTAAACACACGTGACCCATTTAACGTGCACTCTGTGACCTTCCCTTTCATCCCAGGAGCTAGATAACGTCGGGCGTAAAAGCCTGGAATATCGCCGGGGGAATGTCGATGCTTCTAAGGGAGCTGTCTGCAGGCGTTTATGCCCGAGGCGAGCGGGCAGATAGCAGCGGAGCAGCGGGCCTTGGCGCTGGCTCGCATCGGGAGATAAGCGGCGAGACGAAGCCGCCGCACAGGTCGCCCGCAGCGCAACAATAAACGAAGCATCAGGAGAAATAAAAACACGAATGTTTGCAGAAGGACTATCGCAAGCAAAGCACATCAATTAGCAGCTAATCGTTCGCCTGTCTCTTTTCCTCATGCGCTCAGTGCGTCTTCATGTGTGTGCTCATCAGTATGCAAATTTATTCATAGAATTATGTTGATTTTGTGTAATATGGTATTCATGCTAAGTGTTTGATTTCAGCCGTCGAAATTAACTTCATATCACACATGCTGAGAACAGAATAAGCTTAAATAATAATGTATGACTATTGATCAATTCAATTGAATGTAATTTAATCGTCATTTTTGATACTATGCATGCCTTATACTGGTATCAGAATTTATCTTTTTTTTTTTTTTATTCTGCTGGAATTGTTGATTCGGCGAATCTTGCGCTTCAGGTATCAATCTCATCAGATCCATGTGACGATATCACTCGCTAGGTGAGAAAAATAACCTTGAACTCTTCATCAAGTCGATTGGTCGACATGGAAAAAAAGAGAGAATGAAATGTAACAGATGACGAAATCATAATGATAATAGAACACTGAAGTGATAAACATATAGGTAAATCATACATGTTCCGTATATCCACGGGTTACAATAGTGGACATGGTGAGTACAGTTGTTATTAACTATGCATTATGGTGTATAGTGTTGGAGTAATCACAATGTCGTATTAAACGTACAATGCACCACCTTCACAAATAATATAATATTATAATATATGCACATGGATCATGCGTGCATGAATGTATTTCGACATGCACATCGTTCGTGACATATTTGCATTACATAATTACATGCACACATGAATACGCACCCTCAGTGCCAGAGCCCTCGAAGGCGCCTCATTGTCACGCATGCTGGGTGTTGATACAAAACACGGGGAGAAACATGGGATGCAATCACACACATTGCGTCATGCTACAGGTGTATATCTCAGGTGTTGTAGCACACAGGCAGGAACCTCTCCTCGCCGATCCTGAGAGATAATCCCCATCTCCCATCTCCCTTCCCCGCTCTTAAATTCTTAGAACCACCCATCACCCGCATCGAGGCATTAGTCACATGACGTTTCCCACAATCTAGTAATTTATCCACAATTGTTCAAATTCGAGTCACGTTAGAGCAAAGTTATAAAATACCTTTCAAGCATTTTAATTGTCTCTAATTCTTTTGACAGAATGCTTACTTTCCGATTAATGTGTTTCCATTATGACGAACTGAACCACAGGGCTAATTCACATCTGAAATGCGGGCACAACCAGTGAATTACCGCAGATCCCATTAACCTGCATTAAGCCGAATGCTTGACCATTTCGGTCAGTTTATTTTACACACGGCTTCATTTACAGATCGAGTTAATCCTTGCTCTTTGATTTGTCATCACAGCTACTCAGAGCAGATTCTTTTAATCAAGAGGTCATTGACAACCACTGACCACATGCATCCTGGACAGTGTCCATTTCATGTCCCCTTTGTCCCTCTGCCAGAGTTGTTTGCGGGGGATGAGCCCTGTTTCCCGTCCTTAATTGAGAGCGGCATGCACAGGGCCCTCGCTCGCGACTTATCTCTCCTCGATCGCGATGAGTTGAGAGTTTCACGTTCAAGGGCCGAGCGCTTCCTCCGCTCCGGACTCTCGACCAATCAGCGCTGTCTTCGCGGTCGTCGACACGCCTGATTGGCTGCGCGGGCAGTGACGTCAGGCGACCTCACTTGAAATGTAATGGCGCGGAGACTATCCGCGATACCTGAATCGATCAGGACGCTCGCTTGACGGCACTGAAAGCTAAACGGCGTCCGAAGCATTGACGCGTGAACGGAGCATCCGCCAGTGTTGCTGTCGCCACCATCCGTCGATCGATTGGCGATGGCATCATCGTCATACGCGGCGTCGTCATCGGGCGTCGAGGGATGCTTCAAAGGCAGCTACTCGTCGCACGCAGCTGATGAGTTCTCTTCTTTCGATTTGCAGCCGACGCTGACCGTCAACTACGGACACTTCCACCCGGCAGCCACCGCCACCGCACCGCAGCCGCATCACGTGCACGGCCCAGAGCCCCACCAGCAGCCCCACCACCCGGGCCACCTCCTCAGCGCATACCACCCTCACTTGCACGGCGCCAACGCCGGCATGAGCGCCTTCCCCTCGCTGGACGGCCACCCGGGGGCGCCTCCCCTGTCGCACCCCTCACCCGCACCGTGTGCCTACGCAGCCCCTCACCAACCCCCTCCCTACTCGGATATATACTACTCATCACCCCCGACCACGGCGTCACCATCACGCACGGCCAAGGACGACGACGATAGCGACGAGGATGACGTCGAAGAGGCGCCGCCCAAAGGTCATCAGCCAAGGTCAATACAAGCCAGCAAAGGTGAGCATTGCCAATTAAGCGCTAGTTCACCACGACCAAATGAGCTCAAAGCCTCTCGTAACAAGTATAATAGCATTATAGTGCTTTGTTGGACTATAAGTATATAAATGCATAATGTATATTCTCTCTTTAAGTACGCGCTGCTTAAATCGTGTTTGCGGTTCTGTGGTTGACTTTTCTTAGCCCTCGACGAGAGCCCTCGAATCCCTCAACGAGGCAGCTTAACACACGAGCAAGTCGACAACTCGACATGCTAATGTTAGTCCCACGCAGATGTGATATTAGAAGAACAAGTGTTTTCCGATTTCCGCCAAAATCGAAATCCAGCCGCCATGAATCCCCCCATACAACACAATGGTCATGTAAACATGAATCACGTGCCTGGACGAGTACTTCATGTACTGGTATCCACACTGCGAGCATTCGGTATTTACGCCAAAGCGAATATAATTATAAATTACTGCGTTTATTGAATCTCACAATATTTCTAATTTGCTGTGAAAATATATTTCCGCGAATAAGCAAACATTCTCACGCAATGATGCATACAGTCACCGTGGATCTCCGCGGAACGAAGAAAATTTCTGATATAAAATTGTTCAAATAATTGTCTATAATTGTAATAAAGAAGCCTAACATTTGATGCAATGCATGCATGCTAGTGCACATGAATGTTTCTTCGGTTGTACATTTCGACGACCATGCAGATGACATGCATTGAAGCATTGAACGAAATGAAAGCATCGACGATTTCATCAGTTAGACATTAAGCATACAGTCTACGCGCATAGATAACTTGCACCTTGGCAATTTATTATAGAAAGTATACAGTAATCGCTCTTGTATCTTGAAGCAAAAGTCAAGAATTGTGCTAATATTATATGCACATGCATCAACCACTGAATGTGGCACAAAATTTACACATAACATTGTATATGTCAAATAATCAATGGAGATATTCAAGTCTAAAAACATTGAAATTAGGCATCATGTATTTAAAGCGAGTGATATACAAGGTCACAGGGTGCATAATGCTGATTCAAGGGGCAGAATGCTAATGTTGTCTGAGGCTGTGCCAACACTCTATATTTCCCCCTTCATTGATTCAAATACGACGAGGATATCAATTATCCCATAACACAGGATAACAACCAATGAACACAAAGGTGTCCATGTCACCTCTTAACTTAATCTGTAATCACGCGTGTAATGAACACATTACTGTCGATGTCGCGATGCTTGAGGGGTCATTGCCCTTATGCAGCGATGGCGTCGTTCGCGCAGCGCACAGCAGCTGCGTCGACGTGAGTGCGTCTAATTGTTGAGCAAACAGACCACGTGATGGATCGTTTGTTGTCTTAATTCGCGCGCTCCCAGAATCTCTGATGACACCGGCGTCGGTTCGGCGCCGACTGCCGCCCTACCACGTCGTCTCATAATTCGTCCGAAGTCGCGACGCTGACGGATTCGCAAATAATCGCCGCGGACCCGTTTCCGACCTCAGCAGAAAAGCGCGCCGAAACCGAACGCTGAATTTCCGGTAGGGAAACGGAAGTGATACGAAGCTAGGGAGGATTTGCATGATGACGGGACGCTGCCGGTTTAGCTGATGAGTTCTCTCTTTTCCTTTTCCAGCCCCGCCGCCAGAGGGCGCGAAGAAGTCTCACAAAATGGCGGCGGACGACGCTGAGTGTCATCTGCTTCGTCAGCGGACGAAAAGGAAACCTAGGGTGCTGTTCTCACAAGCGCAAGTCTACGAATTGGAACGCCGCTTTAAGCAGCAGCGCTACCTATCGGCGCCTGAAAGGGAACAACTCGCCAGTATGCTAAAACTGACCAGCCAACAGGTCAAGATTTGGTTCCAGAATAGACGCTACAAAATGAAACGCCAAACACAGGACAAGACTCTTGAGCTGGCGGCGTTGCATTCGCCTCGCAGGGTGGCAGTCCCGGTGCTAGTGCGGGACGGCAAGCCCTGTCTGGCCGCCGGCTACTCAACGTCCTACGCCATGAGCCCGTTCGGATATACGTCGTCGTACGGCAACGCCCTGCAGTCACTAAGCACGGCATCGACGTACGCGCATGCGCAGTGTCAGCAGGGAGTCAGAACATGGTGATCGAACTTTATTTCCAAAGACCGTTTTATTGTGCATTCATGTGTCAATGTGTGTGTGTGTGTTTGATGTTGCATTAAAGATTATGTTCCAAACATTCAGGTATTTGCTCTGTGAATGCTGTACACACCCTCAACCCCTCCCTCAACCCTCTTCCGGATCCCCGCTAACCTTTCACCTCACAGCAACAGTATTAATTGCGCGGTGTTTAAGCGGTGATCATGGTTATTTAACGACCGCTGTTCATCTTCGCCGCTGGACGTCCAGCAGAGAGAGATGCCTGTTTGACACTCGTTCAAACACCGGTCATCAGGGGTCTGGTCATCGTCCGGCGTCGGCTGGCACATTCGCCTGACGGATTGGCACCGGACAGCGATGCCCGCTGATCGACGCAGCTGCTGATAAAGGCAGATAAGATGCGATTAAGAGCTGCCGATAAACTCACTCTCGACGGGATAATTCATGATGGGCCTTTAAACGCTCGCTCGGTCAGAAACTATGTGAGTCATAAAACCAACTCTAAAACTTGAACTCTATATCAGGAGAATTGGTATATAAACGATAACATTCATATAACTTCATGGCTTAACTTATAGTGATGAATATATATATCGCATTAAATGTGATATGAATGATGCAATGTTAATTCATGCACATGATAAGCATTCATGTATAGCTCACTTTTTTTCCTGCGCATGCGTACGGGCGATTGAGGGGTTCGGGGGCATCTCTCTCGACGTGTATGTTGGGGCTGATCGATCAACGTCTCATGACAGTCTTCTTGGAGGTCTGCGCGCGGAGACGTCTTTGATCAGAGAGGTGCTTTCTCATTTGAAAAGAAACGTCGCCACTGACTAAGCGCTTCTCTAGTTTCTTCTCTTAATTTATTACAATATTGAATCGAACGAAGCACCGCGGAATCTGCCTGTCCCGAACCGCTCAGCAGTCGCGCCCATAGTGAGTCTTGCTTATGATGAAATAAATGAACCAGTCTGTAAACTGATATGTTTTCCATGTTTGGGTGCTTCTGTGTGTGTGGGCTTAAAGGTGTTTTGTAAGTGTTGTATGTACGAGGGGTTTGTTGTTGGGCGTTTAACCTGAGACCACCCCTGAGAGGGGGCATATACATAACGCCGTTAACAAGGCAAAGAAAAACAATTTAGAAGCCAACATGGCTCTCAGAAGTGACAATGTCATCAACTGGCGTTTTACAAATAATTCGATTTAATTTTCGCGTTGATGTGCCGAGTTCGGAATTCTTTGAGATTGAACACAGCGTTGATTTGCCAGGTAGCTAAACACATCGTTCAAATCAAGGTGAGCAGGTTTTTTTTTTCTCTCACAATTTGAGAAAAAAAAATCGAGTCACAGTCACGAGAAGAGCAGCAGGTGAAATGACCAGTGCTGCTGACCCTTGGTTCTTGTGTTGCCATGGTGATTAATGAATTAAATATGCAAACAGTTCACCCGGGTGAAGATTGTCATCTGCGAGCGCTATCATCTTACACCGAATTGCTCTTGTGGATAGAAATGAACTCAAATTCACACTAACGATTTTCGAGTATAATACTAGCCGGTTATTAATAATATTTAATGACAGTTTATGAAATCGACAGCCACGCTTCAGCTGGTTATTAATTGTAAATACTAGACTATATACTCATAATCGGTTATTAACAGGTAAAGCATGCCATGTCGGCATAAATTTTCATTTGAGGAATTGTAGTTCAGGGTAATAGAATTTGGTCGAAATTGACAAGCTGCGACGAGGCATTGTTGGATATTGACACAATGCTAATTGAAACAGGCAAATCGACTTTATCGGGTTTTAAGACTTCACCGGATGACGCAGGTGAACAACAGAAGCCCCGAAAACAGGTCCCTCCTCTACTGTTCTTTCGATATCGATAAATCACAATGATGTGTATCCTACATACTACTATAGGCAGTATTACTAAGCGCCAGACCTGGTTACGCCTTTGGGTATTACACTGTTGAGTTACTGATGAATTACAATCATTGTTATAACGAATTATTACTATTATTATTATTATTATTATTATTATTATTATTATTATTATTATTATTATTATTATTATTATTATTATTATTATTATTATTATTATTATTATTATTATTATCATCATCATCATCCCCATTACTACTATAATTCACAATCATAACGCCAGTGGTTGATCCGGTCTCGAACACATAATTGCGAGCACCACGCTCGGCAAGCGATTGCAGTTTGATGGCCCCTACGACTGAGCTATAGATGCAATGATGCCCCTCAATTGGAACAGTGCTGCAATATACAACCCTTTCAACGGAGGTCATCTCCGTTCGACGTCACATGTATTTTAATGCAATTAGAAACTGAAGATGGCTTGGCAGGAAATTCCCATCCTTATATGTTACAATACTTGTACATTTAGATGTGTTGTATTGTACATGTATACTGGCACATAAAAGAGACTTGAGATATACAATTACAAAAAAAAAAAAAATAATACTTCAAAGTTTAAGAACAGGAATCACATGGAATATGCGGCGTCTCTCGCCAACAGTTTTTGATCGTCGAACCGCCATTAATTCTTGTAATAAAAAAAAAAAAAAAGTATTTCTCAGCCGACAGAAATTCTTCATATGTAAACAAAGCAACTTTTGCTTTCGGTTTCTGATCCGTCAATCACGTGCTCACTGCTCAGACGCGACGTCGCGTTCTCCGAGAGTCTCTTGACACGGCGCTTGGCGCATGCGTAAACAGCCCATCCGGAGATACATCTCGCTTGACCTTAGTCTGACCTTGGCTGCTTCGTGGCTCCACCAACCGACGTCAGATGAGGCGGCGAACCACGAGAGCGCTTTCAGACTGTTTGTAACTTTGTAAATAATAATTTCAAATGTTTTGGGCCACTTCCCTTGATCTGCCGTGCGTGTATATGCGAGATAAGGCTGCTTGTTCGCGTGTTTATGTAACTCTCCTTTAGTGATTGATCCATTATCAATCAATCAAACGGAATCCTAGGTGGATTAGCCTTGCAAACACCCTGTATGTATAATGATATATTATGTATTATATGTGATATATTATGCATGTATGTGCATGTATGTATACACCGGTATATTAAGATGGGCGCAACGTGCTGTGAGTCGCGTGTCGAGGGCTGCACTCGCGATGCCAATCAACTCACCCTTCACTCGCGTCACTCGAGCACTCTCAACTCATCAACATATTACTCTCAGGTAATCAACATGCACTCACTTGACCTTTTGTCTAACATAAAAATGTAAATTCAATTACAGAGAAATTATGCAAGAAACTCGTCCAAATGACAGTCCATTAGAAGTTTAAATCGCTGATACACCTTTCGCTTGCAGTGCGTATATATTTTTCCTCACTATCTGGTATATGTGTATGTATATACCCTTTTCTTCATTTTCTTTCTTTTCTGCTGAAGATGAAAGCACTTCGTTATCACTTGAAAAGAAAACAGATTGTTATAAATTAGTTGAGTGCAGCCCAGCGACCGCCCACCCCATTTGGGCACCGGTCGCCCCCGTCATCCGCCCTCTCATTAGACCGACCCCCGCTTTGAAGCGCCGTCCGTCATCGATCACGGAGGAGCCCCGTCGTAAATTGAATTCGCTGATGGTCGCTGATACAGCAACACATCAAACGGCGAAACGGCGCTCGATTTGGGAGATTGAAACTTAATGACCGCAAGGGGAGGGTCACTCCGATGGTCATCACCCCTCCCTCCAGGTGAGGAAGGTGCTGCCCTCATGAGGATCACTGAGTGCGGTGCTTGGCGCTTGTTAGCGTCTTCTGTTGATATTCGCGCTTTTACACACGAGCCAATCGGCGCCTAAAGAGACTCAATAATCGGATTCCTCGCACTCGAGATGCTGCGCCGCCGAGCATACGGCTGCTGCTGCTGCTGCGTGGCGTCATGCCTCCTCATCCTCGTCCTGGCTCGCTCCTCCGGGCCTCATCATGCAGTGATGTAGCGCACTTGTCGTAATGGCAATTGTTTACTCTACGAGCGACAGAAAAGAATGAGTTTAGAGTTGAAAAGGCTGTGAAATCAGCCTAAGAATTTATACACCGACGCATATGATGGAAGACCTGATACCGTTTGATGGATTGCGCTTGCCTTTATGCAGGCGATGATGCTCGCCACAGCGCCTCAATGGACATTGGGCAGAAGGAGCAGCGCCCGCGGCTGGGTGACGTAATCCATCAGCTGCATTGACTTCAACTGTCAGCGATGATGGATATATCCCCGGGTTGAATGATCAATAAGTTGAGAGGCTTTTGTGTCGAATTCATTTTAACTCTTGAATGAACCAAGGATCGTGATGTTCAATATGAACCACATTAACATGCATGCGATATAGACCATCACAGCAATATCAGGCCTAATACTATGATTTGTTTTCGCTGTGTACGCCAGGTAAGACTAACATTGACCAAAGCAGTCACTAATTACATCAACAAACCAACGAGCGAACACTCTAATCCCCAAGCGTCATATTGCAGCTGCGAGCATCGCCATCGGTCATTTGTCAAAGGCTCAACCAATCAGAGAAGAGCGTACCGCTGATTGGCTGCTACATGTACTATGCTTTCAAGCGTTGCTAGGCAACGTATTGTGAATCCGCCTTCGCTGAAATCGAAATGATGTAATAAGATAAATGGAGGGTTCTCAACGCGAGAAAGGAATTGAATTTCATGAGCTTGATTTGCATGTGAATGGCTCGCCATTATGTCTCTCACTCCATTATTTGTATGTTTTTGCATTAATTTAGTTTGCTCCGACTTGTCAGTCGATTTCCTTCTCAGCGGCGATTGATCGATGCGCGGCGCGTGGTCTCCAAGGCAACGATGCACTCGAGGCGTAGCATTCACACGCTCGTTCCCACTCTAATTGGAAGCGTAATTAATCAAATCAATTAGCCAGAATACGCGTAATAGGTATATATGACGCAAAGAACACGGTAATAATAATGAGTCAGAGGTGTATGTAAATGAGAGTGATCGCTGAGAAGTGTTTCGGCGATGAATTGAACAGATGACCCCACTCTTACCGAAAGTGGCTTAACGCTGCTGCTTCGTGTGAATCGCCACTTCACTCTCACACAGAACCACAGAATAACAGACACTATTCTGTGTCGTGAACAGACTAAGAAGTGATACCTTAAGAGGACAAAGAGACAAGAATATAGTCACGGTGATGACGAGCTGGAAGAGATGGAGAAGATGACGTAGGTTGAGTATAGAACGAGGGGCAAGTTGGGGTGGAGGTGGAATGGGGAGGACAAGCTCAGCATGCAGAATGTCATGCACCCAATGTAATTATCGCGCAGATGAATGGCTTAATCCGATGTGAATGCTTTTGTATCCCACACAAATCTCTCTCAGGGAAAAAAGCCAAGTCGCTGCGAGCATTTCTCGTCACAAAAGAATCGTAAAACAAATGACGCAAACACACGTCAAAGCGAGGCACGGACCACCTTCGACGAATCCTTCCCTCTCTCTTTCCCTCTCTATTTTCCCCTCTCCCTTTCTCCTCCCCTTTTCTCCATCTTTCCCTCATCTTTCTTTTCCCTTTTCTAAACATTTGCTTGACTCTCTCCTCGGGCCACGGGGTTCGTATAAACAAAATGCCCGCTGCATATCTGGCCATCAGAAAGTGTTTATAAATCGGAATGTGATGACCACAATAGCGCATGCGCAGGAGTCAAGTGTCAAAAGTGATGGCATTAAAGTAAACAAACATATTAACACTGATTTCTGTGATATAACATAAAAATGTGAAAGCCGAGTGATGCTTTCCCTCTCCCTCTCGGATCAAACCCTGCCCCACCCCCGGTCTCGCATTTCACCCACTTTATACCAAACCAACAGTCTCATAATTGATCATTCGCCTATTTCCGTGTGTTCGATCGACGGCTGAATGCACAAGAGATCTTTTTTTTTCTGGGTCACCCGATCCACGGTTATTCTTCCCCCTTCGTTCGTGGATCATTTTCAAATCAAACTCGACATTTTATGGCCACTCGACTGATAACGAATTTGCGACCGATTCAAGATGGCGAATTGAACGCACGCGTTTCGCTGACATGCACGATGGCACCACGCATGTCACGTCAATTCAATAACAAGGCGATATATATTATTATATACATGCAAAATATAGAGCATGAAGTTAATTGGTTTACCTGGGTTAGGCGCAGATGAAATGGATTTGTTTTGCTGCTGCTGCTCGCACGTGTGATAACCACTGCAAACGAATCACAATGTACAAGGCATTAATCACGCATGCTATATGACAATGGTATATTATACACTTTCGTCAATATACATTTTTATAAGTTCTAGCGGGTCTCAGTGTAAGTAAATAACGGGTATCGGTAGCATTGAGTCAACACAGGTTGCACAGCCTTTATTTCTAACCGTTGATACCTTTGCTTTGACCATGCATGCGGGTGCCTTGATCGAAATAGTTCCAGGTGTCTTTGTTGTGCAATGGATAAGTCTCAGTGTAACGTTCGTACGTTGCAGGTGTTTCATTTCACTGCAAAGTGATGTTTGGTATATAATTATACATGCATGTTGATATCAGCATGGTTGATATCAGCATGATTGCCTCCATATCAAACGGTCCATCGTCCTGATGGCCGACTCAAAAGAATATGATACAAATGTGACTAAAATTCCTTGCCATCCTCCTCCATCTGTTATGCTGCATGAAACCCTCATCAACTGTACTGAGTGCATGATAATCACAACTTGATATAAGTTGTGCATTCATAATATTAATATATGTGTAGCAGATATACTTTGGCATATAATAGGGTCGACCTATGTATCAATATGCATGACGACTGCAAGCATTGACCTATACTGACGACCGCGTCAAATTTCCATCGGATGTCGCAATTAGAAAAAAAAAAAAAAGGTTTGCTGCGTCAAAAACCCAGCCAAACAGTTGCCCGTGGCAACGCAAATGGGGGGAGGGTATTCGATTAACCCCCGCGCCCTTTCATACTTTGAAAACGTCTGCCACCCTTCCACATATGGCACGCGAATACGCTTTCGACACTTCTTTATTTCAATTAAAATTTCAATGATGGCGACTTCAGAAGTCCTGGTCTTGCCACCCGGGGCGATCGTGATCGATCGGGCGATCAGGTGATCGATTCATCCTCTGAACAACCTCAGCAGATGGTGAAAGGTAACCGGAAGCCGCTCTGATTGCCTGGCCCACTTGAGACAAGTTTGCGAGTCAGAGAGGGTGAGAAAACGGCGAATCGACGCTTCCGTTTCGGTGTCATCGATCCGTATAAATAGCCAATGGCTATTTTTCAGCACTTTTCTCTCAGTTTTAATCCGCTGGCCGACATTGAAGATCACGTGACCAGCAGCGGAAGTGGCACAATCGCCAGTAAACAGGTGATCACCGCGGCCCCTTAATGACCATCCTGTTAATGCCCCTGATCAATCCGGTTCAGGGCCCTGATTGCCCGATCGCATTAAACGGGGCGAGGGGGGGGGGTGCATCCGGCGCAACAGCCGCAGACAGAGATCCGCCATCATCGCCCACAACAGCGCAAATCATGCGTGACGGCTCTGAGCGATAATCAGGGCACTTGCCATGCGATTCCCTCATTAGCTTCAAGTAACGTCAAAGTGCGCATTCTTTGCCGAAGCTTCGTGCGATCAGTGGATCTGGGATAGCGGGATTCAATCACTCCCCTCCCTCCCCTTTGATCCCGAATCCACGCAGTGAATTCGAGCTTTGTCTCTGCTCACTTTATTCGCCCTCAATGGACGCTTTTCAGAGTCGACATCGACAGTCTGCATCACTCATGACCTGAATGCGCTGTGCCTGGTGTTCCAACTGCAGTGTGCTGCTGGGATTCCTGTATACATGCACGAAAGTGGCCCAAATTGCATTCCATTTTGTTGATTAATTTCATGCACGTATATGCAATGTAGCAATGTATAGTGCCCATACTATACATTAAACATGTTTAGTACATATGATACTGTACAATTTCGACATTTACAGATATATGAGATTAGTCTAATAACCATGTTAAAATTTTAAGTTCACTGGAATGCCAAGCAGATGCATTTTGGTGTAGGGATTTTTTTTAAAGATAAATTTGTTGTGAATTGATATTATCCATGATAATTTCGGGAAGTTGTTCGTTGGGAACTTAAAAGTATATGGCGTATATATACATGTAATAGTTAAACTTTAGAACTAATCACAAAGGCTCCGTAGAGCAGTCAAGGGTCTTAATTGGATCTCTTCCGCGTATGCACCACACCCCTGCATTGTAAACGTATTTCAGGTTCGCACGGATTAACCCTCCTCCCTTCCCCTCCTGCGTCATTGTGGAATCAGAGGAGAGAAACAGGAGCTAGGAATTCCTATTATCGGTGGATTATCGTCCGATAATCGGCCGTTGGGTCTTAACTGGATTAACGACTGAGGCATCACGCATAGCGAAGCATCGTCAAACACGCAGTGGTTCTGCGTGCGGCCACCAGGGGGAGTGCTTATCCGCAGATTTATTCGCTGCGGGCGACCGAGAGAGGCGCCCTCTGCTGCTGCTGCTTCTTCAGTCGCTGCGGGGATCAGTTGCTTTGAACTCAGATTATTGTGGCAGAGCATCCAAGAAGAAAAGAGAAACAATAGCTGCTTTGTATTCAGTCGATTGTATTTCGATCGCATTCTGTTTGTATGCATTGCTTTGCTTGCTTTCTGTTGGTTGGTTGATCGATTATTCAACTATATATACATACACTGTACGATAACATGGATGTTGTAATTGTTTAATTGCATTCTTTGCATCAGCCTCGAAACAATTTATGCCTCATGCAGCAATGTGAGAAATAAACGGCGAGAAGTCGTTGGCCAGGGCGCATGCGCACTCCCTCTCTTGGCGCATGCGCGTGGTTCGCTGCGCAGGTGGATGACTACGGAGCAACCTGGTTATTTACACAGAAGCAACCGCGAAATCCGGACTCCATGTCAAAATACGCTCTCCACCTGTCAAACACGGTTACAAAGATAGCTTGTGATGAGCTCGTGGGAGGGGGAGGGGGTGCTTAATTTATGTACATGTATCTCGGGTTATATATTGATCACGTGGGAGGGGAATTAAACTGTCACTGCGTGGTGCCAGCAGCTGCAGCCCAACTCCCTATATCTGATGTCCCTTTGCCTTTCTCTATTTTGTTTATAATTATTGACTCGAGGCATCCCATTGGTCAGTAATTAATTAATGAGATGCGCCAATTATTCTAGCTTTATTTTTTTAATAGCTAGCTCATATACGTGGTTATCAACCTTCTTGGCTGAGTTTCAGTGCAAGACGACAGGATATTTCCTCAAACATCCATCATTCTGCGAAGAGAAAAAAATAATGACAACATCTGAAAGACTTCAATGTCTGCGAACATGACACGTAGGATAAGCATAATCTCGCTTTATTTACATTTTGAACAATTTGCAAGAACTAATTCTTCGATGGCGGGGCCGTAAAATCCGGATCGCGGACCTCCCTCGCGGATCACGTGCGCGGATTCGGATGACATTGTGCAGATCACACGATTGATGACTTCACTTCCACTGATAACGGTCGTGAGGTGGATTCCACGAAGAGAAAAAGGATCTAGAAAGAATCGCATTGTTTTGAAACAGTGCACGCTCCACGCATGCACATCGCGCACCGCCGACGCAAAGTGCGTGTACAATGTTCTCTTGCTACAGTTGATTTGTATCAGTCTTGCGTAACACACAGGTATACGCCGCTTTTGAAGAGTTTTGTCTGGAGTTGGGTCAGAATCGTGTGAGTATAAAACACATTCGGGGGTCATTGAATAAAGGACTGTTTGGTTGCAGAATAAAGCGATCATGAATTAAACGTGGGTGCTTCCCCAAATGTAATTAGAAGTTAAATTATGCGGGTTTATATGCCCCATAATTTCCTACCTGTATTAATGCATATTATACGCAAGAGAAATTCCAAAACAATAAATACATGTCACCGAGATGACCTGCGTTACCTGTACAACACAACGATGTTTCGCCTTTAATCATTAACAGGTGTGAATTAATTAATGCGGGTATTGTCTCTTTTTTTTTTTTTTTGCTCAAGTGAAGCTGATTAATCGTGGGAATATTGCACCGCACACGTTGTGCTCATCAAATGAGCCGTGCTCTGCACACACGCCTTTTATGTTTAAAGTCTATTTATTTAATTCATGCTTAATTGATTGCTCACTAATCAATTACTCCGCCAACACAAAGAGCAAAATAGCTAATTAGTAAGCAGTGATTAACTATATTGAATATTGAGCCAGAAGAGCGACAGGTAAGCAATGATTGCACTGGATGAGCGAGGAATCCGTGGTTTATCAGCGAATGTAGACAGCGCCCTCTGTCGCCGCCGACCGACAGCGCTCGGCCATAGCTTCGGCGTTCGTGAGCAAAACCAGCGCTGATGTCGGATTTGATGCCCAACCTTCCCTCCGCTATTTCACGTCTTATCTCTGGTTCTTCGCGGGGGGCATTCTTCCTTTCCTTCTTCTTCTTCTTGCCGTGCAGCGATTTATCGTCGACCATTGCGGTGTTCTGGTTATTGTACAGCAACGAAAGATCGTGCGTCATCATCCGATGTGAAGACTGACGACTAGCACCGCACCCCCCTCCCCTTCCCGACCGCATTGTAGGGAGCATGCATTGCGTATACGGTGGTGGGGTCCAACCAAGTCGTCCGTCTGAACATCCAAGGCATCGCAGAGCAACTATCAAGCGCAGCCGCTCCCGGCCCCCTTCCGCGCGACTCCGCATTTATTGGTGTCTAATAGGTAGTGCACGTGCACTGTCAAAGTTTGTGTCATGTATTAAGAAATATTGCATTTTATAAGTATGATATACTGGGTTGAAGGCCATGGGTGAATCTAACTGAATGCGTTCAACTTCAAAGACGAAGTCGCCGTTTTTGTTCTCACTGATTGTGTATGGATCACGTGCAGTTGCTATGTAAACCATTGGTGATATATGAGCGAGATCTTGAATTGGTCAAAAAGTTTAAAATTGTGGCATATTAAGGAGACACACAAAATAACTATAAAACAGGACAAATAAAACATTTGTGGAACATGGTAATTTATTTATTATTTCACTCACCATTATTATTTAATCGGTGAGCATTAAAAATGATAAGAACACAACATAAATATACATGAAATTGTACACAATACTGAAATTGACGCCAGTTCATTTATCGGGGGCCTGGGAAGCGTTCATTTGGCGCGCTCTGTTTACGCCGCTAACGCTAGCAAAACACTCGCTAATTGACATTGATGGGAATTAGCCTACAGCTGCTTTCTGTCCAGATAAAATAAAAACACACCGTTAATCCAAGAGCAGAAACAATGTGGTCTTATCCCCACGGAGCGGGATTAGAGACTGGCAGATTTACATGCTCCGAGTTCATGCTCTCTATATAGGAATATTGCACACTTGCTTGTCTTATTTGCCGGAGGCGGTGAGCTGCTGACCAGCACACATACACTGACCAGGCCCTTCCGAGTGGCCATTCGCTGACTGACCACGTCAGTCATCGCGTCCGTTTTCGTCGTAACGATTAACGTTCGCCAGAGGCAGACATCCAAGTGGGCGATAAAACAGAAAGGCATGTCACCATGTACGTATGGCCGATTGGTACGACTGCCCGAAGCTTTGCGTCCCTGTGACGTCAGAGTTGAGCGCATATGAGGACGATGAACTGGTGTAGGCGCCGAACGGATTCACGCCGTACGGGTTGTTGAACGACGCGGGCATGCACGACGACGGAGACCCGCACGGCGACATGCCCCCGCCCCCGCCAGCCGCCGCCGTCACACACGGCTTGCCGTCGCGCACTAACACGGGCACGGCCACGCGGCGGGGAGACTGCTGCAGCGCCGCCAGTTCGAGGGTTTTGTCCTGAGTCTGTCGCTTCATCTTGTAGCGTCTGTTCTGGAACCAGATCTTCACTTGCTGAGATGACATCTTGAGCATGGCCGCCAATTGCTCCCTCTCGGGCGCCGATAGGTAGCGCTGCTGCTTAAAGCGGCGTTCCAATTCGTAGACTTGCGCTTGTGAGAACAACACCCGCGGCTTGCGTTTCGTCTTGTGCTGACGGAGCTGCGGCGTTTCCCCTCCGCCTGTTCCAGCCCCGGATCCTCCCTTGTCCTTCCGCGGGGCCCCCGATGGTTGCGAGGGGCGGGGGCTGCAGACGGCCGACGTGTCCGCGGAGGTGGCGCCCTCACCCAGAGAACAGACGTCTGCGTCGCGCAAACCATCTTCGGCTGAAAAAGGAGAAAAATGCAACAAAATGTAAATGACGCTCAAATATTTGGAAATTCGATCCGACCGATTAATATCGACACATCCGCGTGGCGCTATGACATGCAGCGCCGAAAAAGGAAATGCCGAACGCGCAGACGCAAGGCCATCGTGCGTGCGCATCGGGAATTCGATCGGTGTGTGGTGGCACAAGGAGCTGAGGAGGATGCGTTTGACCGCGAGTAGATGAAGACATCGACCTAATAGGTCTTTATATACATTGCAATACTAATTCAGTAAAATCGCGTATATATGTGGTGTATAGTTATTAAGTGCATATAATATGAGTTCGACTTCACTCCAAGTTCAAATATCTCCAAATAAACAACCCCCGGGGGTGACAAACATCGACTTCTGAGAAGATGTGGGTGTGGCTGAAATGAAGATGCAATCGAGTCAGGTCGCCAGATGATGGGATCATTCTAAAAACACAAACAAACTCAATGAAGCATCGATTCTTTTGCGTACTGACCACTTGACCAAGGACAGCCGAGCGCCTCCTTTTTACGGATCGACTGCTTTGCTTTGTGGTCAAATCCCGACTACAATTCAACGTGCAGACCACAGAAAACAGAGACCTTTGATGAACTGGGATTCGTGGCGCGCACATAAAATGCTTTGTATGTTTACAAAGTCTGCGACGGCTTCAGTGTCAACCTACATCGAAGATTGTTTAACTAGGATCTGCCTGGAGCGGAAAAGGGTCGCCATGGCAACCGATATACCACGCAATTCGGATAAATGGTATATACATCCAACATGTATCCACATTGGAGTGTATACTTACTTATACATGTAAATATATACACGATTAAATTGGGTATGAAAACTAAAGGAATGGTTCATAATTTTCATAATATTGAAATGTGTGATTAAAAACCCTCGTAAGTTGTAAAGTCAGCGTGAAATAACGGTTGCGATGATAATTGCAGCGAGTGTCCCATGGGGTCGATTAATCTAGGAAGCATCGAAGCAGTGGAATCAGTTAACACGAGTTTAATGACCCTTGTGACTACATCGGTTCAGGCATCTCAGTTTCGAGGGCCCCATTAACACGATTTTAAACGCTTTTTCGACTCGGCTGTGTCAAACTTTGGCACTGTTTTGAAGCATCGAATAAATCAATTGTCGCAGAAATCGAGTCCGGACTCAGTGACAGACAGAAAAAATCCCTCCTCCGCCAATGACGGACGATAAATTGCGAGAGCAGGGCGAATAAAGCGAGACCTTTTCATCTGCAGCATCGGGTTCCTGCCTCTCCTGTCATATTTTTCGCTTGACCTCTGAACTCAGTACACGGGGATGACATGCAATCCGTTGTTGCGGCAAACCGGGAGCGACGCATGGCTTCGAAATGCGATATGGCATCCGACACAGCCAGTTTGACTAGAACGAAGTGGTTGCCGGCAATATGCATCAACATATAAACGCCATATCGAATCCAATTCATATGCACTCCCTAAATATATGAAACTTCAACATCGATATAACAGGGGTGTTGTATATATGTGTGTATAATATTATAATCATGAATACATCCGTTATTGCTATGTATAAATGCATTGCATTTCACTTCAAACGAAGTGAGAAAGTAACGTAGTGAAACAATAGAAACGGAGTTACACGAGACTTGGCTTGCACCGCTGGAGATGCGCGGAAATCTTGTTTGAATCAAGAGCGTTGCGAGAATATTGCGCTTGACAGCTGCTCACTATCCGTACATCTTTTCATTTGCGATCCGTCGACTGCCTCCATCGCAAAAAGCGCAGCAAATTGAGTACTCTCGGTGTCCCTGCGTATTCCGCGATTGAATGCGCTTTTATACGTATACACGAGATGGCCAATTTGCTACAACTTACAGTGAATCCTGCATGGCATTGGGTGGTGTTCTATAGTATATAATATACTAATAATATTGTATACAGTATGCCCGCTCAACCCATTTACATGTTTAACGCACTGGTACTGGCAAAAATCAATACTTACGTTTAATATTGTGTTGCATAATGTTAGGACTGCTGATGAGTGGGTGGTCATCGCTGTTGCTATGGATACTGCCGACCTGTGACGTCACATGTGTGCCTGATAAGTCCGTCAGCGCCGGTAACGGGCTCCGGTCACAGTCCAGAGAGTCCGCTGCCACGGGAGGGGCGGGCGGCTGGGGCAGGTATCCGTAACTACCGCCGCCGAAGTCCGCCGCCGCAGCGGCAGCATGTACGGGGGGCAAGCGTCCGTCGCACTCCCGGGGTTGCTGCGGCAAGTAGTCCGCACGATGCCCCCCGAGGTCATCCCGCGGCAGTCCCATGAGAGGAGGCGCTTGCGGCAGGTAACCGGGAGGTGCGCCGAAGTACTGAGCGTCGTGAGAATAGACATCGCTGGAGCCGTAGACCGAGTAGGCCCCTGGCAACTGCGACTGGTCGGTGGCTGCGAGGTCCCCATATTGTGACCCGTAATACGCGTATCCCTGATGTTGCTGAGTCTGCTGCTGCTGGTGCTGGGGAGCGGGGGGCCCGAAGTCAGCGTCGTGCAGGTCGTAGGGAGGCTGCTGCTGCTGCTGGAGGTGCTCGTGTGGAGCGGGCATCAGCGACATCCGCGAACAGTCAGTCTTAGCGTCACTCAGATTCAACAAGTTCTTGACGGAGAAATTGGCTGACGAGGAATTAGCGGCATCGGCCAGCATGACGACACGGCGGCACTTGAGTGGGCGGCTCCAAGGGTTCGGTCGAGATGCAATTAGGCGATCATTGACCCAGAGAAGGCGACACAAAACCCTCAAAACTGAAGAGAGATCTGACTCGAGTGCATAGCTACTTGAGTCTGCGAGGCGACACTGCCTTTTTGCTTCACGCAGAACAACTTTCTTCTCCTTCTTCTTGTACTTTCGCTGCTGTGCTACGCCGACTGGTGGAGAAGGCGGGCACTGTTTTTCTTAGCTTAGATCTGCGGCCATGGAAACCACTTAGCAACGGCAAATCTGCTCTAGGCTCCTCCCCTTTCTCCGAAGAAACACAAGGCGATTCTGACACCGAGAACAATGCAACCTCAGTGAGACCCCTCCCCGCTCCCATCTCTGTATCCCCCCCCACTCTCGTAAAGAAGAAGAACAAATATGATCGGTCAATCAGCCAATCAGCTGCCTTCCTTCTCATGTAGTCATCGTGTCGCTCTCCTCTTATTCCTTTTTTTTTTTTTTTTTTTTTTTTTTTTTTTTTTTTTTCACGCGAGAGCTAATTCACGATAAGAATTCCGGGTAATTGGGCCCCTGTGGTGCACGATCCACATGCATTGCGTATTTGTACGCTGACAATTTAACCATCTTGTCAATATTCTAACTTTATTTGCCCTGTCAGATATTACAGAGAGGGGCGGTTGGTCATTTGTTGGTGAATCGTGTGCATAATTACATGGGCTGCATGTCTTCCTATGGTAGCATTGGTTATACTCACGCCTATTAATAACAACGGCATGCAAGTGATTATCAGTAATAAATTCATATGATAATCCACCTCGTGGTTGTAACGCACTATCATGACATTAACAGCAATGGATTTGGACAAGGTCTGGGAATTGACGACATTTACACAAATAATACTCACAGATGGAATCAACTGATTACTCAATTATAAATCAAAGTTCATGAGTGTCTAATGATACGACCCCCCCCCCCCACCCTGTCTTCTTGTATTCGACCGCAGAACTCAGTGAAATGGTTCATGTAGTCGCATCGTCGCCAGAGAGGAATGTTGTTCCGCAGAATCTCAGAATCAAGGTCACGTTTGACATCGGCGTACGTGGGCACACTGGCGGCTAACAAATATATTGGAATCAAAGGTTATGAGATCAAACATCAATCATACAGATTTCTTCGATTAACTTATAACATTTGAAGTTATGCATGATATAGCATATACATGTACATGTATAATTGAAAGTATGTAATACATGTATAAAATGCGCAGATATAAAATGAAGCAATTCTCGTACTAGTAGAGTAACAATGGAATATATATAATTAAGATTATAACTTAGTCGGCCTTCAAAATATAAGTTAGGGGTGGTTATTAATTGGTAGGGAAATAGGATCACGAGCAATTTATTTTTTTAAGAAGTTTATAAAA
This sequence comes from Capitella teleta, assembly GCA_000328365.1. Classification (NCBI taxonomy): domain Eukaryota; kingdom Metazoa; phylum Annelida; class Polychaeta; family Capitellidae; genus Capitella; species Capitella teleta. The sequence continues at coordinate 40,761 of KB308662.1, read as the reverse complement.
ATTGCATTGTTGAACGAAACGCAATAATGTTTATATTGTGACTGCATGACTATAAAGTACATTACATGAAAAACGAATCTCCTGGTTCAATTCTCGATTCGAATTAACAACAAATGCATCCAGGCACAGATGCAAGCAAATACGCGATCGCCACCAGCAAGAAATCCCTTCGCAAGTGACACTCCCGCACTGAGTGACCCAAAACCGCACGCACACATCGACAAATCCGGGTGGTGGCTACCCGGATAGCAACGCCTTATACACAGCGTGAGATGCGTCGTTGGATCAGGATTCGATCGTCCATCCATCACAGCTGTCACTCAGGCCGCCCATATCCGCTGTGCCTGGCGGAACTGCAGCGTGCTGTGTAATTAATATCACTCAATTAAGCAGGTATTCAGGCCTGGCAGGCGCCTGCTTCGGGTGCTGCTCAAGGATTTCGGTATAGATGGATTGAATGTCGGATTTTACTCTGACGTGGAAGAAACAGTTATCCATCTCGCAAAGCTGACCAGAATGCCAGTGCGTTATGATTTGCAAGGGAACTGAACGGTTGTTGGAAATGCGTTATGATTCATCTATAAAATAAACAACGCGTATTGTGCAAACAATGGAAATTAAATACAGAGTTGTTCAAGTCAGAATGCGAACGGATAAAAATAATATATATTCACCAACACAGAGAGATAAGAACTTTAAGAGGAAATTCAAAAAAGTATTCGTCCCCGGGTGGGCTTGAACCACCAACCTTTCGGTTAACAGCCGAACGCGCTAACCAATTGCGCCACGGAGACATCTGGTTTGATGCAAGCAAAGTTGCATATAAATAGAAAATACCTTGTTGTTGATAGCTCTGACTGAATTAATTTACTTTAATTTATAATTTAGCTGATTATAATATATCATGCGTTGACATTTATGAATATTACCTTTCAATGATTCCGCTGCATTTTTTAATAGATAATCTTCAACTCTCCTACCAGAAACTCAACTCCGCATAAACACACAGTCCTAGGATGCACGTGGCATGCTAATGTAGTGCAGTACTGTTATACTCTAGAGGTACTTAAGGATTAGACATTAGAAGGATATTAGGTTAAAGGTGGGATGCTGATTGTCAGGTCCGTGAGGTTATAGAAGGTGAGGCCAGTGGGGAGGGGGTGGGTGAGTGACGGGGGACTAGCACAAGTGCTCCTACTCAATTACATAACCATGGAAGTGACATCGGAAGGTCAATTAAAACAAAGAAGACGATCGTTATTCCAAATTAACTTACAATTATTGGTCCCAATTCTAGACTTTGTGAGCCCCGAGTGCTCAAAATATGCTGTTTTATGTGTGTTTGCCTAACAGGCTATACATTCTATACAAGTATTCGTTTCAAAAGTTGTAATACATAGTGTAATTCTATACTTTGGGTGTATACCAAGTTAAAACGTACACATGCAGTTGAATAACTTTTAAATGAAAGGAAAGAGAGTGATACGATTATGCACGTGTATTATGTAGTATAACGATGGATCACGTGATGAGAAGTACCGGGATTGTAATGCATCTCGGTCGTCTCGGACTATTTCACCTTCCCTCATCAGCTCTCAATTAGCAGCTTGTACAATAAACGTAAGTACAATTACATTACACAGTTGGCATCATGCAGCCTCGCATAGAACGATAGGTGCACGATGTAAACATACAGACGGATGCAAATTTGAATATTTATTGCCATGTTAGAAAGATCACCAATTTAGCCTTGTTCAATTAGATATTTATGATATATATGTATAATTATTTATTTGTGCCGTGGATCGAATTTTTTGCCTCGCTCGCACGTTTCGAGTATGAATCCTGGTGGTGTTGGAGGGGGGGGGAGTGACGTAGAAACCGGCGCTCTGAGGCCGGAAGCGGCGTCTGAGCGGCTCCCCGAGGCATAAACACGGCGCAAGTTGAGATATCACTGCATTATCGCTCGATTGTTTGACAGTGAGCGATAAATGCGTGCGTTAGCTATCGTTTACACTAAACAGCAAAAAAGCTTCCATCAAACAATAACATTATGGCAACGGACCGCGAGGGTTGCATTAAAAGGGCGACGACTAACTGCAACAACGGAATTGGATGGGGAAGGCGCCGGGAAAGAGGCTGTCTCATTGGATCATGCATGGGAGAAGCCAATACAGCATTTGATCAAGATGCAAACCGTTAATTCAATAACCATCTTTCGAAACGACGATGGGTTATCGGTCAGGACGCATTTCCACGTGTTAAATTATTCTCGTGCGAGTGGGTTATTGGAATATTGCTCCAATTTCTGATTCAATTTCCATGTTTCTATTTCTCAAACATGAATGGAAAATGCAGTTTGCGGTCTCGACGCGAGACCAAGATTTCAATTTTCAATATCATTATCCTTATGGATATTTAATTAGGGGGCGGGGCGTTGCAAGTTAGCATTGAACAACGGCCAATCACAGGAGAGTTCGATATAATTGTGTCGTTTGAGGACATGACCTGACTCGACATTCATATGTAATTAACATTTCTCATGAAATCCAACAAATATATGATTATAAGTTTATAACACAGGGATGACCAAATATATATAATATATATAATATATATAACACGCTATGAAAAGACAACGTAACAATTTATTTAGAGCATGTATTTGACGCACATGTAACTATGTACATAAATCGATGATAGTAATAGCGTACAGTTCTCAGGTAGGCCCACCCCTCTCGAATTCCGAATTAGTCATCCCAGTTACTAGGTGGTCTCTTTTTATTATTATTATTATTATCATACTGATAATTACAGTTACATAGTCACAAGAATAATACAATTTTAATGACACAAATGATGTCATAATAATATTACAATGCAATCTAATTGATAACACGACAAGGTCACACAGTGAGACAACTATTAACAGTAACCACGCCCCTTGCCACCCATCTCATACATATTCATGAATACATCTCAGAACACCGATCGGTTGCACGCTGTAAGCGCTGAAACCCATTTCAAAACCACGTTCAGAGAAATGGATGCTCCATTTTTTTTTCCTTCACCCACTCGCACGAGAAGAAGAATTGTAGAAATGAACATGCGTCGTGATCCACAACCCATTGTGCATGTCGTTTCGAAAGATGGTTGTTTATTATAGTACAGGGGTATTAGGATAAAAAAGGGAAACAAAATCTACAAGCTAATTTTTGGATATGCCGCCAATAACAACATACCAATCTCCCCGACGATAGATCTTGTGCAAAAGAAAATCCCGGCTCTTTGGAAATTTCACTCAGGAACTATTAATCGTTATTCCAACTATGGTGTTGTTAATCACCTAGTCATAAAATTATAAACGCTTAATTCACATTATATATGCCGTAATGCGGGAATAGATACACAACACTTGTACAGAATGTGAAGTCTCTAAATTATGTTTAAAGGTTCGTAATGGAGATGTTTCTTGAAAATTTTGCTGTTTCAAACACAGATTTTAAAGTTTTTTCTTCAATAATTTCATTTCATAAAGTACCGTGCATAATGGCTTCAAACTTCTCAATAAATTATGTAATTCATTTTTATTCACAGATGTGGAATAAAGATATTGGGGCTTGTTGCTCAAGTTTTCTAGTTATGAGCTTCCTAGTAACCTCACCCTTAATAAACTGGACATTTTGGTTCAGATCCTGGTGTAGGAAATTAATCATTCGCTTGATTTTGATGAAAAATTGACATATTCAAGAGGAATGGTTGTTACATTTCAAATGAGATCGAGTGACAATCAAAGAGAAAACAGTCAAACATGAAATATATGTCAATACAGCATACATCACACATAAACGAAGGGGTTCTTTGAACTTATAATGGCTTACCTGATCGACCACCTCTTCGTCTCATCAAATCTCCTCATTCCATTTCAACGTGATCGCCTCATTCACTCTTGTATCACTCACATTTCAATTAAACTCTCCACATAAGAAAGCCTTCTAATTTCAATAAAACATATTCAATTGAACCTGTAGTCCTAACCTGTCTGAACCTGTCTTTCTAACACGTCTAGTAAGAGTGTGGTTATAGTGGTCATATATATATGGAGATTAACTTTATATACATGTACACACCATACAAGCTAATTTTCATATATATATGATAGTGGTGACCTCTGTTTAAAAGTCGGCGCCAGAACGCCAAGTCGCGAACGCATCCACTTTTCAGCAATGACGAACTGGACTTCAACAAAAGTCTCATAATTTCAATAATAATACTTAGGAGGCAAAAGAAACGCACACTGGACTTATAGTAGCACAGCTTATTGTGTATGCATTGTAGGCTTACAGACTCAATGTTCACCAGGTTTTGAAGGTGTTTCATGTGCACAATTTCAGCGAAAACAAACTGGTTTTGAATGGATATTTTCCTTCAAACAAGAACAAGGGGTCATTGGCGAAATCCACAAAGCTCAATATCGGTTGTGACCACCTCTCGCATCAATTCATTCCGTTTATCTTCGGCGCATGATGCCACAGAGCTGTCGGATTATGACTTGAGAGAGCGGCTACAATCATTTTTTGGGGGGAATTTTAGGAAGGGGAGGCGGTGGGAGGTGACTGTCTTTAGTTGATCCAAAAATGCTCAATTGGAGACTAATCGGTCGAGTAAGCCGGCCAAGACACTGAAGCGACTTGCTTGTCTTTCGAGAAGTCTCTGGAGAGCGGAATGAGGCCGTGCATTATCTTGCTGAAACAACCGGACTTCAGGGTGCCCTTGAAGGAAATGGATGACGGTTGGTTCCAGGACTTCTGTGATGCACCTTCTTGCGGTCAAGTTCCCCTGAATTGTTAAGAGGGGAGGAAGCCTTTGTGTTGTGTGAAATGCCTCCGCACACCATGATGCTGGTTCCGCACCATCTATCCTGCTCCTGGATGCAGTAATCTCAAAACCGTTCTTCCCTACTCACATCATTTTCAGTTTCTTTGAGCAAAATGCAGCCGATCCAGTATCGTTCCGTCGGAAGTTTCTTTGTGCGGAGTGGTAAAAACTGAAATCGTCAAAATTCTGAGAGAAGGTTATGGAAGACAAGCCCCATCGAATGCAATGACCATATGATGGGCGGTGGCCATATGACCAGGAAGAGAGAATCTTGAAGATGGCCCTCATGTCGGACGGCATGTGACAGTCAAGACCACTCACTACCAGGATTTCGGAATTGTGTAGACATGGTAGCTGATTTTTGAACGATGAAAGCATGAGGCTGCAGAGCTTGTTTAAAATATTTATTTCGCAACATTTCCAGGCACGCAAAATAGAGCCACTGAAGAATAATAACACGTGCATTTATTTTGCCTCTTAGTATACAGGTACTTATAATTTGACTAACGAACAAATGACGGAAAAACGACCGGTCGGAGCGCCAATTGTGTATTGTGCAAGGCTCAATAGCCTCATATGTGCATAATTATATGTATTCAAAAAAAAAAAAAAAAAAAAAAAAAAAAAGGAAGATAATATGGACCGTGCCATAATACTGGCGTTCGAGCTAACAGTTTTTAATTTGGGAAATGCGTTCACTGGGCGAAAGATCGGCGGTCACGCGACATGTGTGCTCTACTTATTCTTCCTCTTTGTTGCCACCACACGCGTCACCTAGTTCAGGAATTGCTTCTCTGATAATGGCATCAAATTTATGTATCAATCAATCAATGTATCAAACATTGACTCACAATAGATGGAATTTAGTCAATTCACTAGATGCGACACACTATAGCGCTTACTAGAAACATGCTGCACGACGTTTTCAACATTAAAATTTCTGGCAGTGGTTGATAATCATTTGCTTGCTCTAGTTTGCACACCACACAATGACAGAAATTTTAGCTATCTCACCTAATTATATTATTATGTTTACACTCATCTCTCATCTTTCACGCCAATCTCAGCACATATCACGCACCTCATTACTCAGGCACTTAGCCAATGTCGGTTGTCATCGCTCCGTATTCACTCGTCAGGTGGGAAATTCTCATTCATTCATTGATGATTGAATACATGTACGAGAATATTCAGACGGCATTCTGTCCAGATTCATGGAGGGATTATGTTCGGACTACGTGCCCGAATATCTTTAGAGTGAACTACACGGAATTAAAAATCTACAACATACAATTACTTGCACGTTTATTCTTAAACCAGTGCGACCGGTCCGGACCGGAGAACCTATTTACTGGTACATGCATTATAGCAACAGCTTTCTTTGACTGCCGGTACGGAGACTAGATCATAACGCATCAAAAAACGTTATGATTCTAGCATAAGCCATTATTGTGCGCTATGATATTCCAGATTCGACTGTGGATCATTCAAAAGCTTCACCTAATCCGGTTTTCTTGAGTTCTCAACAAACTGAACACACGTGTATCCCAATGAATGTGTCATTTTAGCTCATTTTGGTAACAATTCCAGTATGCATGCACACCATTCACCCTCATACAAACATTAAACATCTCAAATTCAGATTCTCAAAACAGAATCTTCGTCACTGAACAGACATAACGAAAGGAGATTACTAGAGCCATCACAGACAGCGTCAGGCATAAATTTATTCATCGCAAACAATCAACAAATAGAGCGGCTATAACTTATTTCGACCAATGATAGCGATGCCAATAATGATGGCATAAATGAGGGCTCCGTACTTGATGCGGCGCATCTGTCGCTCGCCCTCTTTCGAGTCCTGAGCATCAGAGGCGGATTTTGCAGACTTCATCTTTCCTATGCTGTCACCGTAGTGATGATGGTAGAATTCATCATAATTGTAGATGTCAGTTTGTCCCATTTTAAAAACGCCTTTCTTTGAAGAGAATTGCTGCCGTTTGAAGCGATTCATGTCAAACGGATGATTGATTTCAGTCACAGGGCCACTGGCAGTTTGAGATTGAAACTGGCGGTCGTACTGCCGTCTCTTTGATGAGTTACCTAAGACTTCGTATGCCACTTGAATATCAGCGAAGATTGATTTCGCTTCGGGAGATGAATCCATGTCTGGGTGGTACTTCTTGGAAAGCACAAAGTAGGCGGACTTCACTTGCGCCTGCGTGGCTTTCATGGGGATTTTGAGGACGTCGTAGTGACTCTTCGCTCTGTGGAGAGACATGGCTCTGTGCAGGTGATGAGGCAGTGCCAGGGGCCGCACCAGTGATGGCAGGCACGCCCTCAGGAAAGTAGAGAGCGGCATATCTCAGCCACTGGAGACAGCGATGGTCCTGGGGAAAGATAAAGGTATATGTAGTATTCTGTCTAATATCAGTGCATTTTATTATCTTTATCGGATCCTCAACTTGTATAAAAGTGCACTACCTCTCCTCAAGGAGTACGTCAAATTGTTCCAAGCAGCTGAGCCCATACTTTATTGGCTTCACGATCAGCAACTGCATCTATTTCGAAGCTTTCTAGCATGTTTCATCAAACTTGAACTTCTACTGAGAAAGTAAACCAAGTACTTGGCCACTTTTGACATCTCTGAGGTACTAATGCTTCGAAATATTGTTCCGGTTCGGTTATCGGTACACTATCGATGTTATCGGTTCGGTTTTTTTTCTTGCAATGGTTGCCACAACAAGGCCGCAAAGGCTGATTGAAAGCAGCACAGAAACGGCGGGAAATGCGTTATGATGAGTGTTTCGCGGGCTTCCGGTTTCTGCTGTCAAGACTCAATACGTGAGCTCAAAAACAGGTTGTTCTATCTCCAGTTTCTGATTTTTTAAATATTTTGGTTGGATTTGAAATCCCTGTACTTTGTAAGTTTGTTCTATCTCCACAAGTAGTTCTTGGATCCGTTATGACGCAATTAGCGTCGAATTTGGCAATTAAATTGTTCTAACTCCAACATTTGAACATTTGCATAAACATTGGACTGTTCTAATTCATTGGCCAATAAGGAGCCTGCAATTAATCCCATGACCGTGGAGATAGAACATTCTTTCATTGAGAATTCAGCCTGCCGGGAAGAATACAAGACTGTTTCAGAATGTTCTATCTCCAAGGTCACGTGACGAGAAGCTCATCGCTCATTGGTTCTTAGGACATAGAACATTTTCACTCAAGTCTAAACTCGCGATGGATGGGAATCTTGATCATGCAAATAATTATTTTGGTAAGTTTCAATGTTCTATATTGACGAACAAACAATGCAATCTAGATGCGAGTGTTGTCTAATGGTTTTGGATAACAATCAGATTAATGCAGCATCTTCTTAAGTAGTTCACAACATTTAATATTGGGATATTTGCGAGAATGAGCGATAATACAGGTCCTTGTAATGTTTTCTCTGCATTAAAATTCACGTCCATTGCTCTCATCTAGTATTCATAGATTTTATTAGATATGGCTAGTTAACATGGCCAGCTGATCAGTCAGATTTCACAATTTTTGACAAGGCACTTCTCTAAGTGTAGGCCTACAGCTCAGTCATAGCTGGTAATTGAATGCATCATTTTGTGCTGTCAATTTAGACGCTGTCAAAACGAAGTGTCTAATCCCCTGATGGTCGTGTAATTCATATTTCCGTAGACTATTCCCCCGACGACCAATCAATGAGGATGTAACAGAGTCAGCCAATCAGAGAGCCCGGCATTAAAACGCTTGAATTCTACTTCCTCCTTCACTGTTCACCAGATGGCGACCAACGTTCGTATTCCTGAGCCTAAAATCGGAGATAATTACAGCAGCTACTCCGAGTTCAAGACATATCTTGCTATAATAATATATATCTTGCTAATAATCACATGCTGTGAATTGTATTGGATTCAAAGAAGATATCTACAGCTAATAAGTCATGACCGAAGAAGCCTCTCCCGGAGAGTCTCGAAGTCGGGTATGCCAAACTGACCTGTACCCACTATGGTCGGAAAGAAACCCGCAAATCCAAGCTCCCCACTGGAAAGCGGTCCAAGCAAAGGTGATTAATCAACCCTTATACTGATACACATATCTTTTTATTTAAATATGCTTATATCCTGTGCAAGAGGTTGAAAAAAATGAGATCAAATAGATAGAATTTAGAACAAATAGATAGAATTTAGAAAAAAAAAGAAGATATACTGTAGTCTACTAGACACAAGTGTAGAACATCAAATTTTCGCATAATTCGAAATTTTTTACGATAACATGCAAATATCTGACATCTGAAAATGTGCATTGTGTGTGCATTTGACACATGTCTTCAAATGGTGATCTTGTAAAGCTAAATGTCGCTCTCTACTGCTTTCAGACTGAGCTGCAAGTGGATGCTCGACTTCTGCAAACACACATCTATGAAAAGACCCAACAAGCCCCTCCGACTAAAGGACATACATAACATCAAGGCAAAGCAGTTCAAAGATATTACGGACTGGGAAGCTACTTTGAAGAACTTTGACTACATACGACAACGAGATCCAGGCGCCACAATTGATGTCTTTGCTAGAGACTCTGACAGCACGCTGGAAATGATCATACTGCAAACAACAGAGATGAAGAAGGCTCTAGCTGAGTTTCCGGAAGTGCTCCAAATGACGGCACCTACAAACTAGCAGGTCGTGGACGACCTCAGGGATGTGGAAAGTCACTTAATGTGAAGTTTGGTAAAAAAATGCTGGAGAATTGTAATCGAGAGTATTGATGATTCAGTGTGTTATATATGTTTTCAAGATGAGCCAAAGAA
>KB308662.1:8661-23739 GCA_000328365.1 Capitella teleta | reverse complement strand
TGTCTGGTGGTATACTGCAATGATAATTGGCTTAGCTTATTTCAATATAATTTCATGGCACATAGCAAGTCTACTGAGCTGAGCCCAGCTGACCTCTGATAAAGCCATAAATATGTCAACTTCTGTCAACATGAAGATTGAGTCACACCATCTGGCTGGCACATTCGATGCTTCTGCGCAGCCTATATGCTGTAGAATTAAAAATCCTTATACTGTTGGATTGCATTAGTTTTCATCATACATTAAATGATATAATACATTAAATGATAATGTAAAGTCATGACAAATGGAAATGCATATTTAGTTCATTGGTTGCGCAATTCTGCTATAAATCATAAATTGAAGCATATACTATAGATTAGCACCATGAACTAATATAGCTGCGATTACGTTCATGTTTTTTATCATGGTTAATCAATTGCTTAATTAAAAATTTTCCTTGGTCACATCTCTGATTGATTCTTGTTTTTTTTTTTTTTTTATGGCATAAAACCAAATGTGATTGATAAAAAGGCACAGCCTATAAATAATCAACACATGACAGGAATAAAATAAGAACACAAAATAAAATAACGAAGATCAACTAACATGATAAGACCCTGTGCAACGACAAATAGAAGTAATAGTGCAAGAATTAAAAACATAAAATGACTCAACTTTGGAAAAGTAAAATACAATCAAATGGTCTTTAAAAACAAAAACAGTTGGTGAATCTCTAATAAAAGCAACTGTGCACTGGCTGACCCTAGCTGTGGTGTTTCTTTCTCCTTTCCTTCCTGTTTTGCCTGTTCTTGTTTACTTTACAGTGAAACCCCGCTAACTCGTCGAATACCCCTCTTTGTCGTAGTGTATTCAAAATCCTGACGACTCCCCTATACGTAGCATTATCTGTAGCATTACAGATTGCTTGGATTCCTCAAACACAGCTTCGTCAAAAAACCCTGTTCCTCAAATATATTTTTCGGTCCCTAGAGCAAAATCGAATCGTATTCGTCGAAGTTTGTTTGAGATCAAAGAACCCTTTCGCTAATAGCAATTAGCGCAACTCTGTTTACTGTTTTGGACAATCGTTTACAAACAGAGATCGACTCGAGTGTCACCGCTTGCATTGTTCAGAAGTCAGCGTCTCCATCTCTGTCTTTTCATTGCGTAATTGACCGCATCGAGTAGACTAAAGCAGTCGCCAGACGATTACAGAAAGCGGTATAGCCTCAGATGTTCAACAGGGGAAACATCAATAATAAATACACTCTGCCCAACAGTATCAAAGCCGATCATTCGTCACAACAAATTAATCAGTCTACGAGACATCTCATGGGGACTAAACAAAAGATCATGTGTGTAACCATAGAGACCAAGTTCCTGGCGATCAGCAAAGCTGAAGCTGGAGGGAAGGAAAAGGCCATCGCCGATAAGTTTGGAATCCCACCAAGCGGCCTGTCAACTTGGATCAAGAATTCCGAGAAGATCATCATCATCCAAGATTAACGGTGTATTGAAAGCACCCTAGGCCCAGTTCAGAAGCAGGCTTCAATTTTATCTTTCTTTTCAATATGATTCAAATGAAGTTCAATAAACAACACAAACTACTCGAAACAAATCGTTTTCATTTTTTTGTTCGTTCAAAGTGTTCAAGGGTTGGTCATTACGCTATCATAACATAATTTGAGACCAATACGCTATCATAACGTCATCGCATAGATCATAACGTTATCAAAATGTTGAGAATTCGAAAACCCTGATTCGTCGAAAAACCTTTTCGTCGAAGTGTTTTCGCTGGTCCCTTTAAGTTCGAGTTAGCGGGGTTTCACTGACTGTTATTATTGTAATTAATAATTAAATAAATTATCATTGAGACTCACTGACTCTCGAATAAATGTACTACATACTTCGATATTTCTGGCGCCATAAATTCGAGTAAGTGAAGAAGACAAGAGAATGATGAATTACTGACCGAAATTTATCGAAAACACATCCGAGAGGATTCAGTTTAGTTTTCAATATTATGAAATGAATCGATTCCACTTTTGACAGAATAAGGTTGACGAAGGTCAAGGACGAATGGAATGGCGCAAAAAGTTACACATTGAAACATCATCCTCATAACTCTGTCATCATAAGCATCTGTCTCTAACGAGTTATGATGTGACATGTGCATTCGGGTCACTCAAATCAACTTTTTGATCAAGTTATAAACACCATAGTTTCAAAATAAAAAAACAGCCCAAATAATCAGAAATCCAATATATATTCACATAGCTTAAAAATCAAAATCAAATTTACTGACCATTAGCGATCTCTGAAAGCATCGGTGAATTCGTGTATTCACACTTGCTGACCTGTGCATTCATCGATAATTTTACAATTGGCACTGCAATTGATGGCACAGCAATTGGTAATGCCACTTCTAGTATTCTTATTTGCTTTTTGTCCTTGGTCAATACTCAAAGAACACCCTTTTCGGTCCATTTTGCAACTTTCTTCTAACAACAGCGTTACTGCTGAGATGAAAACCTAGTGTAGCGTGATTTCAAGATGGCGGCCGAGCGTTGACGTCATTATCCGCATGACTGCTTAATTTGAACCAATGTAGCTTTTGTCTTGAAATATTTTTCTGTGGGCAGACTCACTAAGTATAGATATCCTTAATAATTCTTAAACTGAGTGGCATAATCCTGAATAGTTCAGTTCTTCATTTATGACAATAGGAATTGGTCAGAATGGCCCCTAATGTGTTTTTCAAATTTTGCACCACATGTCGATGCAAATCAGAGTATTGTCTAAACTTGCTGCATGCATGCCGTATATTCGACATTTTCGTCAAACTAAGGGCGGGATTCCAAACCAATTCATATTATTTAGTCAAGATCTAGTTCCTTTTATCGTAAACACTGAAATCATAACGTATGTCAACATTCGCAGCAGCATGGCCTCTGGAAGAAGACCTGAGCATCGGGCTCCTCCTGAAATCGTAAGGTTCCTTCTCACTAAAACGGAGAAATAATGCTGCATCAAAATGATAAATCATGTTATTGTCTTTCCCAGTTTTACAATGAAGACGAGGCGAGAAAGTACACATCGAAGTGAGTTTTAGTGGGCGATAATCGGGTACAATCTCATTCGTTCCATTACTACAGCACACGCATGATAGAAATACAAGAACAGTTATCGGAGCGTGCGATAGAACTCCTCGCCCTCCCCGACCACCCCTGCTTCATTCTTGACATAGGGTAAGTGCAGATTACTGATCATGGCTGTCTGTGTAGATCATACATGTTCTGTTTTTACTAATTTTAGGTGTGGATCTGGACTGAGTGGTGAGAGCCTCACCAATCAGGATCATACATGGATCGGCCTTGACATCAGTCCTTCTATGCTGGGTAATAATCCACAATCTTTCAAAGAAATGTTTTCGCTCATGAATTGCTGTGCAGAGGTTGCGACTGAACGAGAAGTTGAAGGTGATCTGCTGCAGTCTGATATGGGTCAAGGCATCCCCTTTCGGCCTGGCACCTTTGATGGCGCTATCAGGTGGGGGCTTCATCCCTACTCATTGTTATCTTATTTTTGTGATCAGTGTTTCAGCTGTGCAGTGGTTATGTAATGCGGACAAGAAGTACCATCATCCACAGAAGCGTCTTTATAAATTCTTCTCAACTCTCTACGCTTCTTTGGTGAGAATCCTTTGGTGATTGCTTTGCTTGATTAATTTTTGCTTTTGCAGGCGAGAGGAGCAAGGGCTGTTATGCAAATGTACCCTGAAAATAGCGAACAGGTTTGTAAATCTTAACCTCAAAGGTCATCAACTCATCATAGGTCGTTAATTGAGTGAATAGGAAGCATCGTTTATTGGGGGTGGCCTCGGCACACGTTCTTTTGCTCTATAATGTGCAAAGGCATAAAAAGGCCAGTGAAAAATCACTCAATCCCAGGGCCCTCACCAGCCCAAAATGCAAGTGCTTATTGGAACCACACCATGGCAAGCGCCCTGCTGGAGCTGAGCCACTGTGTCGGGGTCTGGGGGCGTGCTCCCTTGGGAAAAATTTCGATCTATACTGCTAAAACATGCAAATTTGACCCCCGTCAGAAGGATGTAAACCCAGATAAAATTGTGGGAATGCTCAGATTAGTAAAATAACTCTAAAGTTTATTAAACAATTCCGTAAAATAACTCTCAAACACACTGTACAAAATGAACTACTTTCCCAAATGGATGAAACTATGCCAAACAACTTAGATCAGCTAAATAGGATTGAATCAGATTGATTTGATTGATTAGCAGTGTATGGCTATTTACTACAGTAGTACTTGCGACTAATGAACACACCTCTAGCGAAGAGTCCTCTCTAACGAACAATTTTCTTTGGACGCAACTCACTCCCATGTTAACCAATAGGAAACCACTTCTGAGCAGCGAACACCCCGAAACGCGAACAACGAACACCCCCCTCAGAAATAAAATATTTTAATTTTACATTTTTTCAATAAAAAGAAAATAAAATATTATGGCAAATGCACACAGCACACTATTAACGGTGTTCTACGGTGTTTAGCGGGTATATAGGTTGCTGTAATTATACATGCGAGCTGTTGTTGTGTGCCTGTTTGCTGCTCGCAAGTTAATAGAATTCCGCTGAAACGGCCGTGTGCGCGGCGCCTATAACACCTGAACAGTGGTTTTTAAAGGCTCATAAGGTATTTAAAAAGATTAAGGCTGATATGTATGTTTGTTGCACTTCGTACGAGAATAAATTGCGGTCATAATTATGCTTACACAGTGGAAAACTGGAAAAAAAAACTGGGTGAGGTCAATTGTAGCGGGTCAATGGGCTGGACTTAACTTTAACCTGTCAATCGTCGTTGAGATAATATTTTGGAGTAAGCGTGTGGTCACTCGACGGCGCAAAAAGTTAATGCAGCAAGCAGAGGCAAGCTCCCCCGAGGAGCATGCCGACTTGCGAGTGCTGGCTCAGCGGCGGAGTCGCAGGCGAAGCCCCGTCTCACTCTCGGAGGCGACACGCAAAGAGATGGAGTAGAATTACAGCTCCATCGATGAGGATTAATTTACACGGAACAGAATAAAAGGCCCCCTGAACAAGCTATGGTCATCCATTTCTCGGAATCAGCTCAACGATGGCAACATCTACAGCAATGACAACGCAGTCCAACAAGCATGAATTACCATAGTGACCTAATTTTACTCAACCTTGACTAACGAACACCCCCGAACTACGAACACTTTTTTGGGGATCCAGCACTGTTCGTTATTCGCAGGTACTACTGTAGTATGTCTGAACAGTTCATAATCCTCTTGGCTTTCAAATGTTATCTCATGTAAATGTGTCTGAAGCTCACCAGGTGTAAAGTTAATCAAACTTGAATTAGGTAATCTTTTCGCCATGCATTATCAAACAGCCATGCAAAGGACAAGACAGAGGACGGCGTAGATGGAAATATACTGATTTGGTCGTATGGTTATACATGTACATGACACATCCATGCCTCGATGTGGTGCTTATACAACAAACACACATGCATAATGGCTTTATTTGACTTTAACTAGAGCACACAGGAGGTGAAATGAAAAATATATTTAATCTAAGAAATTAGAATGAATGTCTACTATCTGAAAATGTTTCGGATGTCTGTGTGTCCCTATTTTTGAGGAATGACTTCATTGGTGTTCTCTTATGTGTTTTTGTGACATATGCCTTAAATGGTGCTGTGATTTTGTTTTAACAGCTGGAGTTGATTACGCAACAAGCAATGAAGGCAGGGTTCTCTGGTGGACTGGTCATTGATTTCCCTAACAGCACCAAAGCCAAGAAGTCAGTGAAGATTATAAATATTTGTATTCATTTTATTTAAACAATTTAATCATCAAGGATTTTCCTGTGCTTATTTGCTGGTGGGACCACACAGGAATTGCCCCAGGCTTTGGGCACGGAGGATTCGAGGCAAGGACAGATTTCATACACGGATAAAAGGTTTGCAATTCTCAACAGATTCAGTGTTGGAATAATTCTAACAACGTTTTTGCAGAGAACGAGTCCGACAAATCAGAAACAGCAAAGCACCAAAGAAGAGTCGTCAGTGGATCATGGAGAAGAAAGAGAGGCGGAGGAAGCAGGGCAGGTGATGACCCTGACCTTTGAACCTTATACGCATCTCATAATGTTTCTGCAGATCCTGTCGACCCGATACAAAATTCACTGGAAGGAAAAGACCGAACAGTTTCTGAGATTTTTTTTTTCATGATTTTATTAAACTATTTTTGTTGCCCTGATATATAATTAAGTATTTGGGTTAATTTGTTATTTTATGTCATTTTATTGTTATTGAGAAGTCAGATTTGCGATGATTGGCCCAAGTGTTTGCGTGATGAAGCTGAGAAGTCGATGGCAAGTGTCGGCCGACAGTGATACGTTATGGTCATCCCAGAGCACGACTCCTTCGAAGCCACGACTGTAGCTCTCCGTGATGGCATAGTGCAAATCATGCTGTGGATAATCACGTAGTTTTCGTTCATTTCAGAAGGTATTTGCTTACCGCATTGTAGTAATGATTATTCCCACCGTACCTGATGCGATGATACATGTACACTGGCTTTTCCAGTTTGTTCTGAATTCGCAAAGCTTCTCCAATCTGTCCGTGAATGTGGTCCTGGTTGGAAGTATGGTTGGCCCCCGATACCAAATATGCCGAAGGATACAGAGAACTTGAAGCATTGAAAAGCCAGAGAAGTCTACAACGGAAAGAAGTTGTATTGAAGGGAAGATGTTTGTGGTGATTCATCACTTGTTGTTCAGGCGTTGTTCCTTGTGAGTGCAATGTCGCTGAGATTTTGTGTTGTGACAGTTGGGGAATAAATAGAATCCCCATTTTGCGTGGGGACGCAGTTCTTCAGCTCTCAGCATGGTTTGCTGCATGAATTCCCTATAAAGTTCCATAAAACTCTGTTAAATTTAAACGATGTAATTACTTTTGTTACATGTGTGTATTTGTGTGTTTGATGCTTGATCGAATTCATAAGCAAGTAGGCAGACTGAGAACGGGAAAATGCTGAAAGTTTCAGCATCTTCTCAGATCCGATAATATTAGTTCCTATTACAATAATGACATATATTACAGGATCTTTACTTAAAACTAGGGATCCTATAATCATTAAAGGATCAATACTTGAAACATGCGCCCGCCACCATGGTAAACGTTATGATTTTCGTTCTTCCCGCGTGTCAACACAAACCTTGCCGCGGCTTCAAACTCGTCCTTTGCAGCCCGTTCCACCTCATCACGACTCCAATCTGGATGTTCCTCACTGACTTTCTTCACAGACAGCTGTCGATATCGGTCAAAACTGTCGTAGTTTCGATCCCAAAGAGGTCTCCACGCTTCCCAGTCGATCACGCCTAGCCCATCATAACGCACATCAGGAATCATAACGTTCAAATCGGATTCCATTTTTCTTAGATGTTCACTTAGGTTCCCCATCTGCGGCGAAATAATAAATATCACCGTGAGTACAAGAGGTTTTATCCCGACCTGAGGCAGTCCTCCGTTGACCAGGGTGCCATTCTGGGCTATCCAGGGATAAAAGCCGAGTTCTTCTCGGTAGATGAGTGTTATGATTGAGCCCTGCCATCCGCCCTCACCAAGAGCATTCACGTCGACGCCCAACTTCTGCAAAGCTCTGTTGATCATGACGTCATATTGCTGGTCACATCTTTCGCTTGGAATGTTCCACACGACACTGAGAAACCACGAATTAATTTATTTGGCCTACGTTCTTAATATTCAGGCACAGACTGTCACCCCTGCATGTTAATTGAACTTGCTTTGCTCTTTGTATATCTGTTAATTTGTTTCACTCTCTTGGACTTACTTGAATGCGTTTTCATGATTCTGGTTTTGTTTATCAATGCAGTTGGACAAATCCGTTTTAAATTTCACGCAGCTGAGGCTGATTGAACATATACAGAGAAAAAGACAAAAGCGAAACGCTGTCTTGTTTGCCATCTGTGTTGAGGGGAGGTCCACATAATGATACGAGTTCAGCTCCAATCAATAGAGATATACTTTAATCAGCTTATCATCTGCAAAAATCAATCGAAATGTACAGAGTACTGACAGGCTACAGCACACAATTGTTTGCCTATTACAAGTACTCCAGAGAATTGTCTTATGATATGGGGATTTACATGAACTTAGAGGCCAGAGTGGTATATCACTAAGGCTAAGCCCAATTCTAAGCAGCAACAGATCAAAGTGTTTTCGTACATGGATGAGAGTTTTGTTTATTGATGGAGACCACACGGCATATTTCCTATGACATGCAAGAAGAGTACATATGAGTCATTCACACATTGAATTATCACATTATTCACACTTTGAACAAATGAACAGAAGATATTTCTGCACAGCCAGCATTCATGAATTGATAATCGATGCTGCTTGCTTCCAGGGTTCAAACTAGAGCAGACCATGTGAGATACTGCGCCAGGCAGGAGATAACGGCTGACGGAATGTATTGCAGTGGGAATTATTAAAACAATAAGTAGAAATACATAACAAGATTCTTATGCAGCCCTGGATAACATGAATGATATAAAGAGAGAGGGAGAGAGAAAGAGAGAAAAGATAAATAAAGGAGACAAGATGAGAAGAGGAAGTGAATCTTGAAAAAAAAAAACTAAAAAGATTACTAATTTTTGTTTATAGATTACTTGAAAATACACCGTTTAGTTGCAAAGAGACGTGGAGAATGAAATGATAAGAAAAATAAATAAGAAATGCTGCAACATTGCGTAAAGGGCACTCACAGAAAATAAAATGAACAAAATGAAGTGCAGTCACATGTCGGAAATGGAATGGCGTTTGATTGGTGAATGAATTATGTAATATCTGGAGATGGAGACGAGGAATGCAGGAGTGAAGGTCAACAGGGGTCAACAATATGTTCATCATCTTTTGGAGGATGGTTGCAACGCTTGCAGTTTCAGCTGGATTTTTCGATTTTCTTGAGAAAGGCGCGCTATCTCCTGACCAAGAGTGTCCAGGTTGTCCTGAAATGAACGGTTCGCATGAGACAGAAATCAGGAACACAAGTAAGTACCACAAGGTAGTATCGTTCATCACCAGAACAGTGCAAACTGGGGACTTTGACGCCATTTTGGGTCCAGAATTCAGAGCAATTTCATGCACTGATCGATTGCATATATATTGGTATGACTTGGTTGACTGCGTGCATTGGTCAATAAGAGTTGTGAGTGAGTGATTGGGGTTTTACGGCTCCACCCAACCCGTTCGGGTGATACGGGCGCCAGGTCAATAAGAGTTGTTATTATATAGAATCCCCACGTGATAAATTTGAGAAATGGACACAACATATGGGCCCAAAAAGGCAACAATGACACCTGAATCATCATACCCCGTTCACGCTACTCTGATGATGAGAGATACACCAATAGGGTACGTAATAGAGAGTGTTAGGACCAATAACTTTTGGAGAACGGACCTTGAGAGTGATATTTTTCAGCAGTGTGTCTTCGAGGACCGCTTGTAATTTGCGGTTGATTTGTAGCGAGAGGTCAAGGTTCATTGATCCGTCCTGCGAGTGCTGACTGTAGAGCGAGGCCATGATGCCTCCTTTCTTCGAAAGCACCATCTGCAAATACCAAATTCGGTTGCCCTAAATCTGGTTTTAAACCAATTAGACTTCAAACGATTTTGAATTGGGACCATATATTCATATTTAATTGACAGGGGGAATGACAATAATGACCATGGCATGCTATACATACATGTATCTCACATACATATTTCACAATTCATGCATAAGAGGGGGGGAGAAGGGGGGTGGGTAAAACTTAGATGCATACATAATATGTTATACAAAAACAGCGGAATAATTACAATAAAATCAAATAAGTTTTAGCTCATTTATCTCTATATCTATTGAAAGAAAAAAAAAAAAAAAAAAAGGAAAAAAAAAAGCCAGTGAAATCCCCAGAAAGCCAGCGTGAGTGCGGCAACCACCTCTGCGCAAACCATCCCATAATGTGTGCATAGAAATATACACGCAAACCCACGTGACACAAACCAAACCTCTTCTATGCTAATTCTCCTAGAGAGAAATCAATCAAGACTGTTGCATATAATTTCCTATTCCTTTTGCCTGCGATCACATTTATCCCAAACACCTCACAGAAAACAACACACGGACATTAGTCAGAGAAAATAATACAAAACTGAAATTTACAAATTCACAAGTTGAGAAGAAGAGAAATGAAAACTTAAAAACCAAAAAAGATCAAGGAGAGGAGGGGAAATTGAGAGAAGAGATGAGTGCAAAGAGGTCACCTGCACTTTAGCTTTCCGTTCCATAAGCTAGAAAAACGTCAGCAATTTGATTTGTGAGGTTAAAACGACATTACATAACATATGCACATACAATGGAAACACTACATAATATGTGCACATATAACATTGGAGAGCCCACCCGACCTGAAAGCCACAAGGAAATTATATGCAATCTCAAAGAGTCATGTTATTTATGCATTCGATCATCATGAGAGCACAAATATTACAGCCAGCTGATTTGCAAGGGTTTTGTAAACTGACTCTGGCAAAAACTGAATTTGAAATTGTCGAGAAAAACAATTTAAACATATTCTCCAAACTTCCAGATCATACGAATCTGACGTATTTAAAAAAATATTAGTTACTCTGTACGGCAGGATTGCAATAGACTGCAATGAGTAACAGCATATTGAATATTATTGATTTGTTGAGATCTGGAATGATTATTAGGAAACATGACGACTCCTTTCCATTTAAAACAAAGAATGAGCTCAAACCAAAACAAGGTCGCAGTGACCTAATTTCTACAGCATGCAGCATTTTGATGAGCAGAACAAGACAGAAAAAGCTGACCTTATTTTTATCCATCAATTCTGAAGTCATCTGCCCCGGTTCCAAGCCAAGAGCATAATGCTGAATGATCCTGAGGGAGAAATTTAGCAAGCGAAGGTGGAGCGACAGAAGCACTAACTTGGCCTTTTTCTGCACTTCGTTGAGCAGTTGGTTGATGTGGTCTTCCATGAACTCAATCTTCTCGCTCTTGCGTGCATGCGTCCTCTGCAGTCGCACTATCTTCTCCAGCAGCATCTGTTTGTCCACCTCAACGTACTCCACGATGGGAGGACAGTCCTCCTGGGGAGAGGGTTCTTGGCTGCCCTCGCGTGACGCCTGAGCAGCCTGCCCAGCGCGGTCCAGAGACCCAGTGGAGCTGGCTCTGGAGCCCATCGACCCCATGGAAACAGAGTCCCGGTCGCCAGTGCTTCCTCCTCCGCGTGGCTCCAGCGTTTCGAGGCGTTTCTTCGCCTGCTGCAACTGTCGAGTCAGATCCTACAAAGCAAATGAAATTGTAAAAGATGAGCAAATGACGAGGGTCTCACTTTGATGTTAGCCTGCTGTCTACGCTTCAGGGTGCGCAACGAGTCTTTTTCATCCTCCACCTGAACAGACAGCTCATCAGCTGTGAATAAACGTTAAAATAATCAAAATTGAATTATGGGAATTTCTAGCACACCAATTTTTGTCTTTTGTTCCAATTGTTGAGTTAGCTTCGTTGTTTCTTCACTGCGACATTTCTTCTCAGCGGAGAGTTGCTCCTCCTGTGAATAATAAACTATTCTGTGAAAAGCAAAAACCCAAGATGTAAACCTGCTCACCAGAGACGTCTTCTCATCTGTGAGATTGTCATTCAGCGTCAGGTTTTTCTCCAACTCAGCACAAACGGCATCCAACTAAGCAAAGCAATAATAATAATAAATGCATAAAAACTTTAAATCTCTGCCAGTAAAAACCTTGGCTTGCAGAGCGGTGTTCTCAGATTGCAGATGTGCATTTTTATTCGAGATTTTCTCTGTGAATTCCAGATGCTCCTTTTCCCGTTTGCCACAGCTGTCGATATCCACACTGAGCTCCTTATTCGTGTGCTCAAGCTCATTCAGCCTCTGACTGAGATTCGTAGCCTTCTCCCGCTCCTCCGTCAGCCTCTGTTGCACATCTCGTAGCGTTGTTAAACTCGTCTCCATGTCCTTGATCTGAGACTTCTGAGCCTGGATGGTGCTCCTGCACTGCTCCAGGGTCTGCTCTTGACAAATGCGATCTGCATCCAGGCACTGCGTTTTGTCCTTGTACGCCTTCAGCTCACGCATGGCTTCACGGTGTTGCGCTCTGAGTGAATCCAATTGGCTCTCGAGGGCTGAGTAGACCTGATGCTGGTCTTTCTTCTCTCGCTGCTCGGTTTCTAACTCGGTGAGTTTCGCTTTTAGCTGCAGATCTAAACTATTTGACTTGATCTCTTCCGACTCCTAAGAAATAAATAAGCTTGAATAAAGAATATGAGAGAGATGCACAAACCTGGTAAGTGCGGATCATGGCCTGGCAATCCTGCCGTATCTGCTCCGACTCCTCCTTCGACTGAATGACCCTACGCTGCAGTTCATCGACCTTCGCTTTCGTTTCCTTGTGCATCTCAACTTCTGCTTTGAGTTTGTTCTGAGCCCATTTTGTTTTCACTTCCTGAGTTTCAACAGCGTCTTTCAGTTTATCTATATCTCTCCTCAACGCAGCTACTTCTGCCAACTGAGTCACAATAAAAATTACAATAAAAACACAATTCATTAATCCTAAACAAGCACCTTGGATTCGTAAGCGTCGACCGCCTTGGTTTTATCCGCCTTCATCTGGCGGCAGTGACCAAGCATCTGCTCTCGCTCCTTGTTCACTTCTCGTACGTGAGCTTCCATCTTGTGAACTCTGTCAGCCGCCTCGATGTTCTTCTGTTCAGCCAGCGCGTACTTCATGACCATGCTCTCCTTCTCCCGGCGTGCTTCATCCAGCATCCGCTGCGCCTGTGACGAAACTCATCAATGTTATAACCCCACGACCCCAGGGATCCTGTTCATCTGTTTCGCGTAAATAATGGCATTATTCTCCATAATAAAATGCACAGGGCCGATATGTCAATTTTAAATTACTTACAGGATGCCAATGGTATTAACTAATAAAGTAAATAATTGAACTCATAACACAACCAAACTCACTATGCATAATAAGGAAATAGATTCCTAACAAAACAAAGTTAATTTAACTAAGCAACCTCAAACATCATTGTGAAAGTTAGCTTTTGTTGGCCATACAGGGATTTGCCCTGACAGCACCTCTGCGCCATGCTTTAGTGAAATATTTATGTCAACGCCTTTTTAATGACAGGCTGCTTGGTCGAGAAAAGCGCACTCATGCTGGAGGGCACAAGCGTTGGTTTTCATGAAGTAAGACAAAAACCGCGACAATGAAACCAACCGCAGACAGGCTTCACTTCAAATATGACACCTCTGCTTCAGAATAACACTATTGCTTCACCTCATAGTTCATCTATAATCTTCTGCGTTCATTTTTCAATCATTTTTCCCATCTTTCATGTTATTTATTCCCAAATATTGCTCTGTAATTATTAGTGATGCCATCAGTTCCCACTTTTGTAGCACATATCATGAACAGAAAAAAATCAGTAATAAAACGTACACATCAAGGGCGTACAACAATGGAGATATAAGGACAACAAGTTCATGCAATAAACATTTCGACAGTTCGCCTGGGTATATCTGTAATAGGGGAACATTTCTTTAGACCTAGTGGATCTTTAGGTTATTAAAATATGTAGCGCATTGACACACGCTAATAACTTGATGCATAATCATGATTTATAAAATACCATAAAACTGCAAAGAAGCAAAATTTCGCTATGTTTTGTTATCACAAAATCCTCCAGGGCTGATATTTGGTTTATTAGGAGAAGCGTTCTTGGCCCACTTCTGATATCAAAATATATTCTATCAATAACGTGGCCATGATAATGATACAAAATAACGGAAAAAAACCTCATAACATTGCACGGGTAATGTATTCCATTTTGATATTGATCAACATGGGGTGAAATCAATAGATCCCCGAATCAACATTTCAGCATTTCATTCAAAAATTGTTCACTTCATTAAGCCGATGCGCAAAGCTGTCAACAGAGAAACAAGAGCTGTGTGCTTTGCTCTCATTCAAGCCCTAAGCAGGGGACAGGGAGTCAGGAAAGATTGCAGCCATATCTCAACCCAAACCATGACCCCAAATGACCCCTGCATTCAATGTAATTGCTGAATAGCACTCACGTTATCCAAGCGCTGTTTGAGTTCAGTCTGCAGTGACGCGATGGCCCTCTTGGCAGCTGCATCATGGCTGACCAACTTCTCCTGACTGTCTTTGCATTCTCTCTGCAGCTGAACGATCGTCTGCTCCAACTTCAAAAAAGGAAAACATTAAGTGCATTAGATTTCATGGAAATAAACCTCAACAACAGAACATATCAATATAGTATATACATCATTCACCATCACAATGAATTGCTCATTCACTTCATGCTCAGTCTCAGGTTCCGTCCATCCCTTTGGCTCACTCTTTGACCCTCTTTCTGGCTCGCCCTTTGGTTCTATCTTCGGCTTGACCTTTGGCTCTATCTCTGGCTCGCCCTTTGGCCCTATCTCCGTCACATCTTTTCTCTCCATCTCAAGCTCCTCCTCCTCGTCCAGATGAATTTCCTCACAGGCATCTTCCAAGTCCTCATCTTCAGCAGAAACAACAATCTTTACATCACACTCTTCGTCTTTGCTGCTAGTCGTCACATCCAGTTTCACATCTTGTTTCACATCATGTTTCACATCTTGTTTCACATCTTGTTTCACATCCAGGTCAGTATAGCTTTGTGAAATACCACGACGCAGCAATGGTTTAAGGGGTCCACTGCGAATGGTGTCCCCTCTTATCGCTTGTAAGTATTCGCAGGTAATCTTATCCACAGCCGCATCCACTGCAGACTGTCGTTCAGATGTTCGTAGCTCGCTGAAGCTGTGGCTGCGAGCAAGTGCGCTGGTCGTGGGCGCCAGAGAAGGGCGCGTGTGGTGACTAGGTCGACGTTGCGTGGCACCACTAGATGGTGTCTTTATCCATTGGAGAACTATC